>UZAN01040582.1:16651-28026 GCA_900618425.1 Echinostoma caproni
ACACATGAAATCCCGGTTTGATGATAAATGCATAATGCTCAGACAGAAATTTCTGACCAATCAGAGTGATGGAGGAATGCGGTGGGCAAATGGAGCAGTGAGGAATTCAATCACGATTTTCTGCGACTAAGCGACTAAGAAAACGGTGATCTACGACAGTGGACCATATGGGGTCAGATCTGCTTTTCTTGTCACCTGTGTAAAATCAGTATTTTTGTAATAGGCCAAAAAAGATGAAAAATTCCGTTTCATTGCAGATCGAATTTAGTACATATTGTTTAGTTTTACAAGTTATTCGATTAGATTGCAGATGCTACGTCACTTAACAACAGAAGTCCATTAAGAGTAGTTTGAGATATTTGTTTCTGTTTTCTAACTGGTCCATATTTTTCGGAGTAAAATTGGCATATTCCCTGCCAGTTTCACTCCGATAATTTCGTCTTTTGCATCTTGGGGGCAGGTGACGTTTTTCTTTTTATCTCTTGGGTGGTTTTCGCACTGTCGACTATAGTTTCAACTTAATCACCGGATTATTTGTGACTCAAAAACTGTGCTAGCTAAGTGCTTTTTGATTGCTGAAAGTTTGTATATAACTCGCCGAAGCTTCAATACAATACAATACAATTAATAGTGCCTAATCATGTTCATTTCTTCTGTATATTTTTAAATTCACTTCATAATATGTATTGTTGTATATGTTTATTAGGTTATTAGGTTCATTGTCACTTTCTATTACTGATTGACATTGGTGCATGTTTTCAGCATCATGGCATGTACATGTAACGCGCAAAAGTTTTTTCTCTCATTCCGTTCACATTTCAGGAATTTGATCTAACAAAACTGGCCAATCGCTATCGAAACAAAGAATTACTGATAGTGCATGCCTCGGCTGACAGTGAGTAAAAACGGTTTTTTACCCTTTCTAATGCTGTCTTCTCATAGCCTGTGCTCTTGCATAAGCTTTGCACAATGCGACTAAGCCCCATTCCAGCCTGAACAGTTCTCATCATTCTCATTGTCATCGTCATTATCCAAATCATCATTAGTATTCGAATTATCATCACCATCATCAGCAGTAGCAGAATCCTGCAAGACATCATCTTCCGAGTCACCATCTTCAGCACGGGTCGGAAATACAAAGTACACCAGCCCAGTTTGACGCACTCGATATAAACCAAATGATAAATTTAAAGTTGAACCCACAGAACACGTTTCAAAAAAAATAACAGACTGGTGAACAAGCCCTTTTCTCCCGTGATTCGTATTCAGGCAAATACCTTACAATGCATGCCACTACTAAGGACTAAACGTTACTTTTGAAAATTTAAAAAATTAAAAAAGATAAAATAACACCGCAAATTGTTAGAATTGCACGTAGAACACTAACAAGCATCGAGGTTAAGCGGAAGTCCTTGAACATTTCTTTGCCGTTCAACTGGGGACAAATCAGCTGAGATTATGCAAAGGAAACTACCCGACTCCATTGACAACACTTTTTTATGCATCCAGGCTTCGTGTGTTTTTAACCTCCAAGCCAATTGTGTATTGGCGAGAGAAGGACAAATTTCCAAACTCTGCGGTTTCATTCTGTGTAGACCCATTTCCTTGGCCCCGGTGGAACAGTGCACATAGGCCACGTGGGCAGGCGATTGTCCAAACGCATTTGTGAACAACACTCTGCGTGGCTGAACACAAAAAATCGATTAGGTCACTCATTGGAGAGGTGATTTCACACCTAACTGAAACGAATCATATCGTGTACCGGGCTGAGGCTTTCCACTCACCAACCCCGTCTGCTTGTGCGAAGTTTGCGAGCGATTATCAAGGCAGACTCGCTGACGATTGTGAGCCACAGCAGAAATGATGCGAATCCGTTTGCACACTCTCCCTCTGTGTGCTCGCCCCCCCCACCGCTCCACACACACACACACACACACACACACACACACACACACACACACATCATGAGTAATCCTAATGATCGGTTGAGTGAACAAACAACCATAAGGTCATACTGAATCCGATTTCCGGTCTCATGATGAAATCGTTACTATAGTAATCTGTGATGTGATATGATTTTCCTGTTCGAAGGCAATGTCATTCCCAAGTAGTGTTGTATGTTGTGATTTATTGGGATAAATACGAATCACTGAAAAAGAGCTCTTTCTTCAGTCTATTGTTTTGTTTGAACTATGAACCCTCTTCATTAATTCAATTTAACCCAATGATAAAAGTGTCCATAGAATTTTTTTAACTCCCTCAGAATAGATATTTATTTTTACTGTCCCCAGTTTTGCTTATTTTGTTCACATTCATCATCATCCTATGGTTTCCTACATCCTGAATCACCAAAGTTTTGTCACTTATTCTAAAAATTGGAATATGTAGTTAACGAGGGAAATCTCGCACGGTTAGCTAAACCATCCTATGTATGGTCTTGGGATTCCGGATCACTTCAAGATGCCACAATTCGGTCTCCATCAGTTCCATTGAATGCCGCATATTTTTGAAATCAACACTGCAGTGAAATATTTGATTGAACTGACTATTCCTTGGAACACTTGTGATCTTCGAATACCATAGATGCTTTGGATTTGGGGTGAAATGTTGTCGAGCCACTACTCACACCTTAAGACATGGTTGTGTGTGGATCACGTGTTTACGCCCCGTTCTGACTGGGATGTACACGAATCAGAAATCATTTTTGAGACCAGTTGAATAGTAATTAAAAATTAAAATTCTGCAGTGTGTGGTAGTTTATGTCATTTCATTTTTGTATTATTATCGGGGAAAGTAATCGTACAGATTCGAACGTGCACCGCATGTGTGATTTGTCACCGTTATCAACGTGACAATTCTGGTAAAAACAAGTAAAAAAATGGGATGTGAAACCTACAAAAATATTAGACGATCGGTTGAACACAATTGTGAGCTGCATTTTCACGGAATANCGGAATAATTCCCCCAGTTGACAGGGCCGGCAAAATCTGGCTGGTTCAAGTTTGTAGTTCACCTTATCACAAGACCACAAGCGCCTCACAATTCTACTTTCACCTGTTGACAATAGGTACACAAATTATTTATTTGCATCTGCGACTGCCACTGTGTATCTGTTGCATTACCCGGAACAGATGTTCCGTTCCATTCCGTATCTTGGTGAATAACAGGTGTTGAAATTGATCACCTCCTCGTGCCTCACGGTTCTGTGTGATGTGGATACAGCCTGTATGCTTTGGCCTAATTGTTACTGTGACCGATCACATTCTGCGTTCCCAGTTCTCCTATCGCAACTGTGTGTTGCGTTGCTTACGATACAGCTGTATCAACAAACATTTTACGTTAACAACTCCACCTGATGTACCTATCTATGGCCAATAATCTACTTTGGGGACATGCACAAAAGGTTTAAATGAAAATGGAGCTCCCTATGGATGGATACGTGATGAACTGCTCTGTTTCTAATCTGTGTGAT
Organism: Echinostoma caproni; assembly: GCA_900618425.1. Classification (NCBI taxonomy): domain Eukaryota; kingdom Metazoa; phylum Platyhelminthes; class Trematoda; order Plagiorchiida; family Echinostomatidae; genus Echinostoma; species Echinostoma caproni. Next base: position 20,124 of record UZAN01040582.1, read on the forward strand.
ATTGCGAACCGTACGGCACGCAACGTCACTTTCATACCATGTTCGATGAACCATCTACGAAAAAGGGCAGTGGTCTTGAGAATTGATTTGGTTATTATTCAAAGTAAATTTTGGTAACAAATTTGCCAACCAGGCTACATACAGTACGTTTTCGGCTTGGATTTGTTTCTTTTTGTCAGTGAGCGTGCCATTTCTCTCATCTAAGACTGATCACTGTCACGGTGGAAGCGATCGCCAAACATCTTCGCAGACCAATTTCACAAACTGGCTGAAATCATATTATCCATTGACTCCAGCTGCGGTCGTTCAAGCACGACCTAACTGATGGCACCGAGGCTGTAGGCTCATGGTTCAAAACCCCACGCACCGCTTGAATTGTGGTTAAACAGTGCTCTATTGCTTACTGCTCGGGTCTGGTGCTGTGACCGAATCCCGCGGGAAGGGGAGGGAGACAAATGCAGCCTGTTGCACTTCAATGAATTGTTCTTGAAAATTACGAATGAAACATGAGGATTGCTACGGATTTGTAAAGATGATACACATAAGAACATTTTGACACTATAAGCTAGCTACTGATCAGAGGCACTGTGATGTTACAGTGCAAAACCTGGGACAGCAGTTGAAATTTGATCAACAAAATTTTCAGATCTATAATTCACGAAATCTTCAGCTTTTTCAGCTTTTTTTTCATCATTTCGTTTTTAACCACCACTCCAACCAACCCCCCCTTGCTCCTCCCTTTAACGTTTTCCTTGTATTCCCTCAGCTACTGTACCATTCGCGCAAACTATGAAATTCTTGTCTGCGCTGATCGAGGAGAATATTGATGTGAATTTCTATGTAAGTTCACATTTGAACTGGGTCTGTCGATTGGGGAAGTTAAATAAATGATTCCGTATTCAGTATTAATGTTTCCTTGAATACTGGATTGCTTTTTGAAACCCATGACACCTAATTCTGTATTCCATACCCTCGAAGTAGGATGTGCATGGTTATGTGTTTATCACGCGTTACCATGAGACTGTCGGGGCCACTGCTATGAGTGTGTTTCATGAAATTGATCTTATTTCGATAGACGGTAGATAACATTCTTTGAACTGTTAGTAAGTTCCCAAAACATATTAGATTGATGTGAGCAAAACTGTCCTAGACTAGTCCTAACTAGTCAGATCCGGACTAACATAAGTCCACACCAGACTCGTCATAAACTGAGGAGATATGCTTCATTGAGAACTTGTCCTCTTGAAACAGTCCTATCCTCGGGCGACAATAGCGGTATCGATTTACTTCCAGGTAGCAGATTGTTCAATCTAGAGTATGCAGACGACAGCATACTGCTAAGTGAAGATCCAGGGAAGTTCCAAGCTTTTCTGGATAGTTTGAGTGCTAGTGTAACCATGTTCGGTATGCGTTTTGCGACTTCAAAGGGTAAAATGTTGCTCCAAGATTGGATTGATCCAGCACCCAGTCTCACCCTGACTGGGGAAGTAGTCGAGGAAGTGGACAAGTTTTGACATATGGACAACCAAATCTCACCCGGTGGGCGCATCACGGATGAAGTGTCTGCAAGTATACAGAAGGCTCGGTTGGCTTACGCCAACTTGAGACATTTGTGGTGCCATCGCGATATCCGGCTGTCTATGAAGGGTCGAGTGTATGCTGCAGCAGTTCAACCAGTGCATACACATGGCCATTACGGGAACATGATAAAATAGAATGTCGGTTTTTGAACACCGCTGTCTACGCAGCATTGCACAAATCTGGTGGGGTAGCCGGGTGAGCAATGCTGAGGTTAGGTGCAGAGTTTTGGGTAGCTGCGGTCGCCCACTGGAGCAGATTTTCGACCTCCATAGATGATGTTGTTTGGGGTATATGTTACGTGTGTCACCAGATAGGTTGCCACAGTGAGCGATGTTCACCAAGGCACGTAGTGGGTGGAAAATAGTCAAGCTAAGACCTGATATGAGGGTATGAAAACCCTAACCAGGAGACTAGGTCACATAGGCCCCGTTAAGTTCCCTGCCTGGGGACCTCGAGATGATGATCGTAACCGATCGTTAGAGACACCGAGTGATGTGGTTGGGTGTCGCTAATAGTGGTGCTCGTGCATTCACTCATTATTCTCCTAACACCACTCTATATGAATTCTCTATCTTCCTTACCGGGGACGAAAGTGCATGGTTAATGGTTGTAAAAACTGAACTAAACTGAACCGTCCCTCTCGCTTCCCCCAATGAAGCAACTACGACACAGTGGGGAGTCACAGTGATACCGGAAACATTGTCACTACGGGATGAATGTGTTTCGAATCCCACCAAATGTTCGAATATGTGTTATGTAATGACGTTACTGACTTAGGAACAGAAAACAAATGGATTTTAGTGAATTCAACTCGTTTTATCCTTCATTTGCTGATGCTCATTCGTATCAACCGTAGCAGGCACTCTCTCCGTGTTCTGTCTGTGCCAGCTCATATTGCAGGGACAGTGAGTCGAGTTGTTATTTTGTGTGTGTGTGTGTGTGTGTGTGTGTGTGTGTGTGTGTGTAAAGGAGTTGGGCTTCGGTTAATAGGAGCGCAACGCAGACCAGTAGAGAGCGGTCTCTTGCGTTTGCGCGCGGACAAACATGAAAACTTACAGACCGTATTCTTATCCAGTTCCAACACAGCTTTCGGAAACCAGGCATACATACATGTGAATTCACCAAGCTATGGTGTACGTGCTCTCTGTTCGTCCTATCTTTTCTTTTCCTTTGAACAGTGTGTACATATGAACTCATTATGTTAGCGTGCAGAAGAAGGGAGTGTAGGTGTTTGTCTGAAAAGTAGACCTTAGTCTAAATCCCGACAAATATCTGTAACATAGTAATAATAATAGTAATAATAATAATAATTATTATTATTATTATTGGAGCTAAAGGACTCATAGATCTTGTTTGATAAGGTGGTCGAATTTGTTTTTGAGATGCCGTCCTTACTCTCTTTCAAGTCAAATCGATGAATCGATTTGTGCAACCCGAGGGATTCCTATTTAACAAATGCATAATCACAACGTGTGTCAACAATTGACAAAAACAAAACAAGGAATATACAGTACAGTAATGAAATGAAGTGAAACAAACAGCAACAATACAAAACCAATGGCATACCCGGGGGGGGGGAGGGGTGTTTATCATTGGTTGCGATTAGCATTTTGCTCAGATTTTCTTAAACGAGTTTATGGTTCATGATGAGAAATCTGATCGATTCGTATTTACTTACGCTGCCTGGGGCTTATTTGGACCGGGAGCAGCATTTAACGAGGCGAGAGTGAGGCCGGGTAAATCTCTCTGTTCATTCTAGTTTTACATATGCAATATAATCTGTCCACTCGTGGGAGTCTTGATCATTATCCCGGTGTTGTTGCCAATTCCTCACCAACAATGTGCACGAACAAACAAGAATGCGAAATACCAAAATACTTGACAAAACTTCGAATTACCTGATAGTGCTTATCGCTTCATCATGGCAAAAAAGCTTCCCACACCGGTCTGGTGAATGGTATTCGTAGGATCGAACACAGAAAGCTTGAAATTATCTACCAATGCCAAAACACCTCACTCACATAAACTTGCAGTCTCAATCATTTCATAATCTGAATCACAGATCAACTTACTGGTTGGTGGTCACCTACTGATGTTTACGTAACACTTAAAGATTTGAAAACGATCGTCTCTTTTACCGTTGTTTATAGTTATTTGAACATGAGATCTAAATGAAGAGATAATTAATGTTAAAACTGAGCACAGGTAAATAAGCAAAGGATGTGATTAGATGTTGTGTATGCATACATACCTGCCCGTCACAGCGACCGTTTGTAGGTTGCTGAAGAAGAAAAAATAACTTAATGGCCGTGCAAGCTCCACAATTACAACTATGAATCTCTGGGAGCATGTAAGGCTGGGATGAGGACTAAATAACATGTACAAAGGAAGTTTATTGGTTATCCAGGTGTCCACCAATCGCATGCTTGCATTCCTGTCGTTATACAGCTTCTGTCCGGACCGCACGACTTCTGATTGATCGGCACGATCGGCCTGTGATTCGTTGTCCGGAAACTGGAACGTGTAGGCGCTTGGCTAGTGTCATCTGGGAAGGTTGACTCCTCGCAGTTGTCTTGAAACTGTACCACCTTGTTCCGTGGTGGGCGTTATCTCGTAGGCTAGGATTATCACAAGTTCACAACCTTTTTGATCACCCAACGTTGACGATATACTGAGGAGCGAAATCACGTGTTTTTGTGCGATTAGAGTGTATCAAATGGTGGACACGTATCGATGCTTACGTATTTCTCTTTTCTAACATAAGAGCTGAGATATTGGGTACATCTTAATCCAGTAGTGCACAGATCGCAGGAGTCAACCGCCAAGGATTGTTTACCTAGAACCTGGAATCTATGGCGCACATGTGTGGACACTGTCGTCTGTCTGCAAAATGTGAACGGACTTCCCGCTGACATGAAGCGCTGTACCTCTTACCCAGTTTATGCAGTTTTTAAATAACCATCTCGGACAACTGATGCTTTCCTGTTTAGTCCATCGAGAGTTTTCCTCGGTCTGAATTAAAAGAAAGATATGTGTTTAAGATAAATTGACACAATGGATTTTTCATTGGCATTAAGGAGAGAACAATTGTGACAAACCCGAGCAGAAATTAGATCCACATCAGAATTTAGGGACAAACTGAAGGAGAAGCAGTCATCACTAATACTGGATTGAGCGATGCGTGAAGACGGTAGCGTCATGTGGTGATCGTGCAGTGAGTACGCATGCACCATGATACATCTTTTTCAGGCAGCCAATCAGGAAACAGGTTTCCCGACCAATCCCGGGGTGGTAAGTAGCACTAGTAGGATTGGCTGAATGCAACTAAATGAACCATATCAATTTCGATTGGACATTGAAGAATCAGCCAATGATTGTCACATGCTTTTGATATTTATATACATGAATTTCCGAATAGAATTAACTGTATCCGCAGCTGGTCTTGGTTCTACCTGACTTTGCGCTATTCCGTGGGTTTTCAGTCCGAATCCGAGTTCGTGCTATCTCATTACGATTTTTTATTCCTAATACTCCACGTCATCGGTAAAGGTATGAATGGCGATTGGAAGTTGAACAAAAGTCATCAATGCACATCAGAAACGGGGAAGGGCAAATGACAGAACCTTGAGGAGGGTCAGATGAAGTGGTTTATCTAGGCCAAAAGAGAAGTGATAAAGAGTGCGCACTTTAGGAAATCGAAAGTTGGAAGTTGAAACAAAAAACGATCTGATACTAACCGCGTGAAAACGTTCAGAATGGGATTCATACTTCAGAATTTGTTGAATAAAGGGATCGAAAATTTCATGTCATTTTCTGGCAACAGTTTTTCCTGGTTAAAAACCAAATGAACTTCAATCAACGATCGGGAGGGATATAAGGGAAGGGAGTTATAATCAGGCTGGACGAAAAACAACGGTCGACTAAGTAAGTGTGCGGGAGCTCATTCGGATATCTTAATTTTTGAGGTAGTCTCGTAAAGTGGTGTATGAGAAATTCCAGTGTGATGATGAAATCAAATCTCCAACAGCGTTAAAACTGAATATTTATTTATTCATTCGAATTCTATGGAAACGGTGATTAATCGTTGTACTTCAGACATCTCAAAATTAACCTTCTCAGAAAAGTGTGCACACAATTTGTCTACAGATCTGTGGGGAAACCAGACTCCAATTAGTTGGATTTCATTCTCCACCAAATAAGCAGATCAATAACGATGGTTGATTGTTTCAAAAGTACTGTGACTATTGTAGTGGCTCAACTTTATTTTGCATTTCAGCCTTTGTATGACAGAACAGATTTATCAGTCAACGAGTTCGATTTGAAGCACACTTTGCTGACCAAACTGTCCTCGTTTCTACTTGACTGTCTGAGTCGAACAGGCGGACAGCACAGTCACTTTTTGACAAAGAAAACCAATACGGAATTTAAGGAATCTCCCCCGTGATGGGGAGGCAAAACAGAGGAGATCATGTGGATCCAATTCGAGTCCCCACAAAAATGGACGAACGGTAAGTTGATTGGATACTTAAATCCTAGAACGTGATCACTTGCGATCGATACATCTATCTTTTTGTTAGATATTCCATCACTAGCTCTTCACTATCCTATGTATCGTCGATAGTATGCTCTATAAATTCCAGACGAAACGCTACACGATACTGGTAATTCCGATTTTTATTTAAGGCCCAAGTATAAAAATGCAACAAGGGTCCGCTCTCAAAACCGCTGAGTTCCAAGTCGGTTCTATCCTCGGACTCAAATCCTGTCCAGTTCAATCTACGAAAGCATTTTAGTTTGCTCCTCAGGATGAGCTCCCTAGGTTCACGAGTAGATTGGGTCGTTGCGTCACCTTTGATCATCCCTAAACATTAGGTCTGCCCTAATTTCGGGTGGCTGGCTACTCAATACTTGTCTCAGATATATAGGGAATTGTTTGCGCGAGGGTAACTGAACATATCAAATTATGACTGTCTTCAAGTGGGCCATCGACGAACCCGTTTCGATCGCACCTATGTACCTATGATCGTAAGGCGATTGGATCTGCGGCTCAAAAACGGTTAAAGGTATATCAACGGATGTACTGAAGACAATAACCAAGACTAATGTGATTGTTCTATGGCGGCCCACACTTCATCGCAATGCTCCTTGACCTCAACAGAGCCGCCGATTCAAATGACCACGAAGCTCTTATGGAGTCACTGATTCGCAAAGGAACGTCACGGAAGTTGTCTGAGTTTACGGTAGGCGAAGTAAATCGTTCGAAACCAGGAGCGATGTTCGTCAAGAGTGGCCTAGTTCCCCATTCCTGTTCGATTTCGGCGTAGACCAAATACTGCAGAACGCAATTAGTGGTCTCCAAAATGTTGGTATTGAATGGGCAGCTAGAGACAAGCTGTGTGACTTAGAGTCTGCTGATTACATCCCACGCCTGTTCGAATGTATGGAGGATGTGCAAAGCGCTCTTGACAGACTTAGGTAGATACGTGACAAATGATAGCAGCATAGTCAAGGAAGTAACTGCCCACATGTCGAAGGTTCGAGCAGCATACGCTAGACTGAAACACCTTTGGTACAGACGCGACGTTTCGTTGAAAATTAAAGGTCGTGTGTACTGCACTAGCATGCGTTCAGTTCTTTTGGTTGCAAGACCCTAAATTCGTGCGCAGGAGATATTCTGCGTCTAGAAGTCTTCGACTTCCGATGTTTACGTATTTTGGCGCGAGTTGGATGGAGNATGATTCAATGGAAAATTCAAATTAACCGGCTTCGCTGGTCAGGACACGTATTGTGCATGCCCAGCCATTATCTACCGCACCGAGTCTTATTCACAGTAGCTGGAGGAGGTTAACAAATGACGTGGAAACAGGGTGTGAAGAATTGCGCAGAGCAATTAGGTAGAATATGTGTCTCACGCCTTCCAGGTTGGGTTCCCAAACATTCCGCAACTGACTGGCTGAAGACACTGAAGGATATGGTGAGTAACCGACGTTCCGGCGGTTCTTGTTATCACTTCTTATCAGATGAGAACGCTTGAAAAGGTACGTATGCATAGTGAGATTGTGTACTCTGTGTGTTGACCATAGAGGTTAACTTTCTTTGCCTCCCTCCAATTAGGCCCAATCCCTCTCCATATTGTGCTTTATCACTTGATTTGTGTACATTGTGAACTTGGCAGCCATCAGTGAAGTTCGCTTCACTGTATTTAGCTGTACGACGATGATGATGATGATTTCAGTGTTCTCTTTGACTAAGTGGTGCTCTAAACATTTGTCCACTGAGGACCTTTGATTGATCGGGTTTAAACGTGTGGAATAGAGTTCAG
>UZAN01040582.1:55890-67965 GCA_900618425.1 Echinostoma caproni
CAAACGACCACCGGGTAGCTAGCTGATCAGATCATTTTTCATTTTCAATCTACACGAATTATCGCAACCCATCTTTGCGAACTTGTTTCGGGTGTCGCTCGCTCATATTGAATATATATATATATATATCGTAAATTAATTTAAAAATTGCGTGACCACAAACTGCTCATGTAGATCTTTTCCCTAGATGAAGAAAAACATTTTCCCCCAAAACGGCAAAACTATCCTTCCAGACAGACTGACTTAAATGCCCGAAGAATAAAGAGGGGGTTACACAGAATAGTTAGAATATGAAGTTACAGTAACTGTGTAGTGTGGTTCAATTGATAAATGGGTTCCCTTGCAACTGATGCACCACTTACAGTCACCGAAATCTAAGTTTACCTTTGTAGGGCTTTCAACCAGGAGACGCACCAAATAACTGGGTAGTATTATAGAAATGTTCTATGTGTGTGTATGTGTGTTTGCTGTATGATATAATATATGATATACTATTGTACAGATTTGCGAGTGTGAGGTTCAACAGGTTAGGCAGTAAACTGAAGCAATTTTGGGAAAAGCATAGGGTCGCCTAGTAAGAGAATCCCCTTACTGATAATTCGGAACTTCTCCCGATTGCCCGAGCCTGAAAGAAAATCTCGTACGAGAACTTTCATGCATATGTTGATTAATTGTTCGAGATAGTCGGCTCACCCGATGAATCCGGCCCAAGCTCAAATGGCGGTTTTTGACTGATCAAACGATCGATTAAACTGTCAAGAACCTGGTGTATGCTTCTGTTTTGTGATATTTTCCGGAGCGATCAGTTTTGCGTTGATAAATCAGCTCGCGTGTATTTGGCTATGCAACAAAATCACCTAATATTTATTTACCCAAAAATCGGAAACCGCCTGATAACAACCAACGAATGAACTAATCGACCGACCGACCGACCGACCGAACGACCGATCAAAGAGCGTTGAAAAGCGTCATCCTTGCTCGTCAGTGAATAGCAAATAGAAGAATTGATTGGATTGGAACTCAGTTGCACTGAATCAAGTATTCACTAAACCAGTCCGTTATTTTTGTTGTTCAACTAGGGTGTATTTTCATTCCGTATCGATCGGATTCAACAAAGCAGTACAGATTCCCAGTGTATCAAAAATCCGTGCTCGTTGCCGTGGTGAAACCTCCACCCGCGTTCAATGTGATGGAAATTACCCCGAATTGGTGAGGTCACTATGTGATCCCCAGTCGGGTCGATGGATTCGCACTGCTGATGAGAACTAACCAGGTCGAAACAGCTGTCCAGTGCCTCCGGGCTTTTCAGTTCACGCTTCATTTGCTATATACACGACGAATTGTCATTTGAAAACAAATTTCACATTACCAGTACGAGTCAATAAATGCATTCAAGGAATGAAAGTGTATTAATATGACTGATTTCTGTTTATAACAGTCTGCATGAACAATGTAGAACACATTCGTGCTTATCTGCCCAGTCAACCTTAAATCGGAACGAGAACCTAGGTCAAGAAACAAAACTACTATCACTGAAATAAGTAGCTTAACAATAATTAGAGAAAATCGTGTTATCACTTACGACGGAATTTGCGATTCATTTCATTCATCAGACCTGTCTATAGGTTTAGGCTCTGTTATTATAACTCTATCGGATATGGAGCATATATAGATAGAGTCCATTTTACTGAGATACTCACACGTCCAACTTATGTAACCGAGTCAACTCCTGTTCGGTTTTCTGCGTACAATTTCTTTGAGGTACGAAACCGCGGATGTTCTGGTCAAGTTACGCACATTGTTTGAGAAACCGTGGACCTGGGGAAAATCAATACATAAGTATAATGTCAATCGCAATCAAAGCAATTTCGTCTCATCATAGATCAAGTGCAATGGCAGCCATTTTGACGACCTGCACTTTGCAACGCTGCAACCGCTTGTTGTTCATGCTGATATTTGTTGTGTCTACTTTATGCAGATTCTTCTCACTTTTGATCCTGTCAGCATTGTTGTGGCCTAAAACTGACCGATACGTTTTGCCTATGGCCAGACTGATTCATTGATCGACTGACTGTTTAGCACCCAGGACGGGCTGAGCATTACCAATTCTGCCAATAAAGCTTATCGCGTAGTTTCCCAAAGTGAGACCGAATTGAGAACAAAGTCGATAACGAGTGTTCAGAGTTTTATGTGACCTGTATTATCGAGGTGTACAGAGAGAGCGAAGAGCATGACACAACTCACCGGAAATTGTCATATTTGCGGTTCTATGCGATCTCCTAATAGAGAACAATTAAACAAATAGGACATTTATGCGAATAAGGGGAATGACGTTAAAAAGTCAAGATACTGTTATTACAACTGCTAGAATGCCGGTTTGACGGTAAACGGATGTAGTGGGATGTACTAGCTCGCAAATCTATGATAATCGGGCTACATATTTACCACTTACGGGAAACCTCTTGCCTAATTCATTCTGTTCTCATTCTACGTCCTTGAATTGGGACGCAAGTTTTGGTGTCGTGGTCACTGACTCTGCAAAATGTTTGGTTTACCGCGTAACATTCCACAATTTTGAAATGATCCGGCTATCAAACCTCAAGTAGAATTTTGGTATACATTGAAGATTATGTTCATGAGCTACGTTGCAGTTTTACGTGCATTCGATCCTTCACTGAAACTCACAAATAGCCTGTGTGTTAACTTACTGCTTGGGTGTCGGAATCAGGCTACTTTGTGACCGGATAAACTTGCGAGACAAATCATTGGAGGATGTCATCGCTCCATTGGAAAAATTCCGAGGCAGTTCCGCGAATGGGTAAATGGCCCGTTTTTGTATCCGAATTTCACTGCTCCTCGAGGGTACCGCATCTCCTTACAAAAATAACTTTTATGATATCCGCAGTTTTAAGTCCTACCGAACTCGAACGAGTATTTAGATTGTATCTTTTGCACCAGCAGTGCCTGATTTCACTCACAATGTTACAAATCGACAAGGCGGTGCTCGGTCGCGGGTAGTTGTTTATTGTAAATTATAGTTGGGACATCACCACATTTTATATACATAACACAGAAATCGCTTCAGAAACATACTATCGCAGTTCCTGGTCGCACAACGGGTAATGAATGTGGCAGTCGATAGTTGTTCCTTGAGGCCTAGCGATTTTTTCTCAGTGATCCTGTTGAGTTTTGATAATCGAAAGAAATCACAAACTATTTTGCATAATACTCACAAATGTGAGTAGTATTTCACGATGAAAAACATCATATCATACGTGGAAATATGGTGAGCACATCGGAAACGTAGAAAGACTAAAGCCGAACAATGTTTTGCCACTTAGCAAGTATCGTGGTGCAACTTTAAAACCCCAAACCCGGTCATCCGACTGACGATGACACTGTTCATTTACTTCCAGAATGGTTTCCAAGGCAAACTAAGCGAGTGTCAGATCCGAACAACGTTCGGAGTGTATCGAAAAATCGATGCGCCATGTGATGTTTTATATAATTTTTAATTTTGAAAACACAGCGATGTCGGTACAGGTGAAAATAAGCCGACGTTTCGGTTACGGTGGGTAATCTTTATCAAGGCGATTTTACAATCAAATGAGTCAGGAACAGTTTGCCAGCTAACCTCTCACGCATTGTGTGTGCGTGTACGTGTGTGCGTTTGCACGTACTTCTGTGTCCGTGTCTGTCTGTACGTCACTGATCCGGATCGGGCGTTGGGCACATCCGTTTGTGTAATGTTTGTCTGTGGCAACGGGTTTATCTGAGGTCAAATCAGCGTCAGGACGAGTGCTGGCAAGTGATGTTAACGCTGTCCAGATGCTCGAAACCCCTGCCCTGCACTAACTGCCAAAGCCTCGTCGTATAGGCGCTCGGTGTTTGTTCGAAAACTAAGCGATTTATGCCATTTATTTACGATAAGTGATAAGGTAAACAAATGTTCCTGTTAATTTGTCATCATACATTATAATGATGAGTTTCTAAGTCTGCGTATTCAAGATTCAGCAAACGTGTTTGGTGGTCGCACGGTAGCTGTGTGCAAAGAAAGGAAAACATTCGTTTGAAAGCGCCAAACCAGGCTTCCATATGATGGATTCAGAGTTTGAATCCCGGATGGAACGGTGGATGTACTCGTTGGATGAGCTCAGAATAGAGTTAAACTCGAGTTTCGTGGATTGGGTGAATTACGGATTTCGTGTGAAGATGAAGTCTGACTGATATCCAGTTTATGCTATCTCTCTACTTCTGTATATGAATATATATATATATATATGTATATATAAACCCTTATTACGTAACTGTAATGTGAAACTGTTGGCAATTAAGGGAGAGTTGTTTTGTGCACTTAAAAGTTATTAACACAATCAATTAACTTGATAAGGATTTACTCTTGTGTATTTTTTAAACTTTATTAGCTTTTGTCTATCTATACTCGTCTGTTCACCAGGATTCACCAACCCAGTGTGCTATATATACACTTATTTGTTTTACATCAGCGATTGAGAAGATGAATCGAAATGCTAGAATCTCGCCACACATATAATCTTTCGATCCAGATGTGATTGATAGAGGGGATTGGGTATTTCGGAACTGAAAACGATTAGAGATTCAAACATAAACTAAACCTTAAAGCATGCTAGTATAAAAGTCATACATAATCAATAAAATACAAATAAATTTCCAGATGAAACGTTTGAAATGTGTCCGGATTTTTGGCCTGCACACTATGTGGTTATTGCATTTGAATCGATGCTGGTTCTTGCATTGTGATCATCAAATCGTGTGAATGTTTTACTGGCATTTTCCGATTCTTTTAAAAAGACTTTCCCAACAGGATTGATTTGTAGAACCCGACTAAGACAGTGAAAACTATTCCGGGGATAGTTCTCAATGATTTATCCGGAGGGATGGCATGGCATCGTGCAAATAGTTTTTCCGCTGTAGTCTTTCATCTCACTGAAAACGGTATGCAATGCATAACTAACTGTTCCACGTCAGATCGCTGATGAATTGTTTCACAAAACAATTGGTTCATTTAAAAATTTCATGGAGGGTGCTTTGGGGTCATTTAACTGTCCGGTATCATTGACGCAAAGTTTTCATGCTTTATAAATTGAAAATCAGCAGGTATGTCAATTGTTTGCATGGTAATGCATACAAGATAGGAATACTAGAACTGGGGCTTGAGAGGACCGTCATTGATTTTTGTTTGTTTTTAGAAAGCACACCCGAGCATTCTGTTTGTCTGTACCATAGGCTCGTCACACATTTCTACCTTTCTGTTTCAAAGGATTTATGTATTTAAATTCAATGATACAAATGATTTATTCAGTTAGATCAAAGTAAACTGACTCGTTCGTTTCGGAAAGGGAGACCAGTTGTATTTGTTAGAAGAGTAAAAGTAAATGTTTTCATATGTCGTTCGCAATGATAGACATCGAAGAGACTAATAGATACAAAAAATCAGATGATCGGATTCATTTCGTTTGCTGTTGAGGGAAATTTCAGATCGCATTGAATAGTCCATTTCGATTTAAATATTTTCCGTATGGCGACCAAAAAAAGGAAAAACAGAACAAAAACACATTCGTATTGCGCAATCAAATTTGATTATGGATCGAAATACTAATTAATAACTATTGTCAATATTGACTGAACAAACAGAAATGGTGATTAAACAACAAGTCACGTGACTTGACTCACGCATTCGTATTGAATGGATCGAAATTTTGACCAAAAAAGTGGTTAGTGATCGAACTGTGGAAAAACCGAATGATTCGGTTAACCTAAACCGCGTTTAGATATTTGCCGTTCAACTGGCATCAATGAAAACGTGTTGAGTAAAATCGCTTCTATTGAGTATCCGATATAATAGTGGCTCCTGATATTTAGCAAATGAAGGACATCAACCCGGATTGAACATTTTCATAACTTCTTTGGATCTTCTCGTGCCTCAGGTGTGTCTAAAACACCATACTTGTGGCAGAGACTTCTTGCTGCACTAGCCACACAAGGCCTTAGTCTTAGCTTCAGTTTATCTCAGCATCCAACATCTAAACGGAATATCTGGTTCAGATTGAGGGTGTAAGCAAGCTACAAAATAGAATGAGGCGTGAACTAATGGGCTTCGTGGAAGCGCGCTATTTTAAGCCAGTTCAATTCTGTTTGAATCATCGAACCAACTACGGATCTGACACGACCTTATAGGTGGAACACCAGCATAATACACACTTGACCATCACTTTATGAGTTCATTATTAACATTCTTAATAACAATAGATGCTGAATAAATGTTTTCCTTTCTTCCTTTTTTTATCCAGTACAGAAATTTACAAACAATTTTCTGGAAGGGGCCTGCGGAATTGGGAAAGATGGATAGTGGTGGTGCGGTTCGACCTTAAGACTATCAGGCCGGTAGATAATAAGGCGGTAATTCGGTCCTGAACGATGACAGGCAAGGAATGAGGCCAGCAACGACCCTTTCGGTTCCTTCGGGGGCGGGGGGGAGTGATCCAGAGAGTGGTAGGCTTGCTTTTTCTCGTACAAGACTCCGGGGGTTGAGCTGAAGGTTCACTGCTGATGAAACGTAAAACAATTGTCCGATTCCTTCCAGGTTTTTTTTAAGTAAATATTCTCTTGACCCTGAACAATAAGACTGAAAAACTAAGAAGCCCAAAAATCGAAAATCGCGGTGTGGAAAACCACGCACCATCCCCAAGACTCCGAACACTGTAAGGCATAAAAACAGTCGTATGCTCGGGAGGGTTGACTCACCACAACAACAACATTACATTGATTTTGTTCATTAGAATTAAAATTTATGTTCACGTGAGAATCAAAATGCGCTAATTTTCTCCCGTACTAAATTTGGTCTTACACAGAGGAGTCCGTAGATTGATTCCAGAACTTTATTCAGTCGTACGGAGGGCAAATCGATAAGGATTGCACTTTGCGTGTAGTAAATAGACCCAATAATCATTAATCAAGTAACCATGCAAAATAAACTTTTTTCTATGAATAAATAAATTTAGGAAATCTCAAATCTCCTGTACATAAATTTCGCAAATATTTCACATTTTCGTTACACATAGTAACAGTCAGGACGCTTTTGATGCTGTCCTTGCAATCTAGTCATATTGGTTTATGGATGACTATAGGTAAAGTGTATTTAGTCCTGATTTTATCTTTCACTTCTAGGTTCTTAGTTCACTTTTATTATTATTGAATTTGTGCAACCTTGATTGGTGCGATAAAATTTTTAATTTGTAATTTGAAAGCTACAGCTCGGATTTGGAAAATATTTTATACAAAGTAGTATGGAAATTCATTATCGCTAATAAATGATTCCTGTTTCATGTTAGTGTTTATTAAGTTGAACACTTGTATTCCAAATAACTTATTTCTTTTTCATTCAGTGCACAGTGAATAAGTGAATTGGTGAAAATTTTCTAGCTCAAATAATTGATAAATTATTTGACTAGAAACTACTCAAGCATTATCCCTAATACTGAGATCACTGAGAATATATCCCAAATAACATAAAAGTTGACCTTGAGGTGCACGGCTCGTTGAATAAGCGTCTGGTAGTGTCATCATACCTAAACCGGATGAAACATTCTATAAGTTTTTACACATAATGGAAGCCTAGAGGCAGCTTATTCGAGTGGCACCTAAATTCGATGACTCAGTTGGTGTCTTGTGCTTCGATGTGAACATTAGTCCAATTTGTTGCACATTCGATGAAATTTCTTCATCAAAACATAAACCGAGAGGGAGAGAACCGATCTTATCAAAAGCAAGTTGATGTTTTCATTTGATCGCAGCAGAGAAGAGTTACACAAAGCCAATATGAGAGATAGTCCGGGATGATTAGCCGTCTTCTACTCACACCAACGTTTTCGAAATGATGGCTCAATTTGAAATGCTGCTGAGGTCACCTTATACGAAGCCATTATGGAACGCCCAACAAAGCAGTGGACGTATTGATTTTACCGACAGATTCAAATCCCGTAGCCCGTCCATTTGGCATTGGGTTGATCTCAGTGGTGGTCAATTTAGCAGGCAAAGAAAGATTATCTCCCAACCTAATTTTCCAATGAATTTCGTTTTACGTATCAAAAGAAATAAATATCGATTTCGTCCAACGAACTGTAAGGGAAGTAAATACTGAGCGCCATGTTGTTTGGTTTCCTGTACATACCGATCTGTATATCGCAAAACGTCTTACACTGATAAGGGAGATTTTCGATAACTGTTATCTTCAAAATACATTCGCGGAAGTCATATTTTTCACAGACAAAGGTTAGTATATGTTTCAGATTGAGGTAAGTAGTGGAAAACGGTTGGATCTCGATAAAAAATTTTCCGTATTTATGCCGTTTCTGGAGGAGTCAGTTCCAAGGTCAGATTCATTTAACTACCCCCTGCAGTAGGGAATTGAATGTATTACAAAAACTTCTCCCTGTGTTAGAAATAGGGATAAGTTAGTTGTGTCGACCTCGATCGTTAGCGGTTAGGGTGTGGTATGAATTAGAGAAAACGTACAAATTCTATTGAACAGTCAACTTGGTGGACTTCATGCAAACGTGACTGCCTCCAGTGCCCACAAGTGAAGAAGGGCAAATGAAACATAGACGAGATGAAAGTACAATACCTGTATCAAGTCTATGGGTCATTTCGATAAATAGATTCCATTTGTGTTTCTTACTATGGCTTTATTATTTGACGACTGCTGCACCAGAAACTAGCGTCAAAATCGCGAAATTGTACATTTCAATGACTTTTCGCTGATAAAATCAAAGACATCAGTGAATATTATATCAGATATGTTGCGTCTGATGTGGAACAAGTGTTGTAAAGAACAAATGTTATTAAGTCACGGTGTTGCACAAGTTTGCTCAAAACATATAAATACATATTCAACTAATGAAAATCAGGACTCTATTTTTATTTATTCCAGCCACAAAATTGAAGCCAAAGTTCAGAGATGCTTATGGTCAAACAGCCCAGATAGCAGAGCGCCTTGAAACGGCAATATTGCATCACTGTTTGACAATGGAAACGTCTTTCACACAGGCACACACAAACACCACACGTATAGTTGCCCTTTATTCTGAAACTATAGATTATGACACGTGTGGTCCAGGCAATTAATTCACCCAGGGTGTTCCGATAACAAACAGTCATGGCACCATTTAGTTCTCGCCATTCTGTTCACTCCTTGTTGGATAAAGTAAGCTTTGATTGTCAGCTCAATCATACTCTATCCCCGACCGGCAGGTGAGAGTCTTTACTTTTTTACCGACAGGGTTTTTTCGGACGTCGTCGTATCATTGTCTTTTTCCCTATTTATTCAACACAAAGTGTTTATCAAGTTTTCGCCACCGAGTTGCAATGGAAATCTTGAGTACTTTTCAAATCCCTGTACCTAATTCTCAATCAATCTCATTTTTACGTCAGAGTAATGAACGATTTTATTCAATTTCAAAAGGCAAATTCGCAGTGAATATAGCAAATGAATCAATCCCCGATTGAAACAATGGATTCACGCACTGCTGATAGGCCCTAACCAGGTCTAGATAGCCGTCCGATACTTCTTGGCTTTTCAGTTCACGCTTCATTTGCGCTTAATAAACGACAAATTTCCCCTTTCGAAAATAGTTCATTTTGCCTGATGATGTGTCGGTTAGCGAAAAACAAATCTGATACGCCTGCGCTCGGATCGATGAGAAAAGTAACTAAACATTCTCAGGACCACATCTTAAATTGGAAATGGTGATGCAGCTGTTATTATTATTATTATTATTATTATTATTATTGTTGTTGTTGTTGTTGTTGTTGTTGTTGTTGAAGAGAATGCGGATCGTGCCACGTTATTTCATACTTGAAAAATGTTTGGTAGGACGCAAGGAGAAAGAACTGGAACTCAAACTTTCAGTGTAAGGCACTATAGGATACTTTTAAGTCGATTGTTTAAATTGTCGTTTGGCAAATTAAAGTCTTATGCCGAGATTTTGAAAAGTTCAGTAGCCTCGGTGGAATTCAAATCCACACACGGACGCCGCCTACGCTTTTTGTACAGCGTACGCTCTACCCGCTGAAGTACGAGGCCACACCGACAGCACTGATCTTTTCACATTCGAATAACCCATCCAACTTACAGAGGCTTATGGCATCTACCAGTCAGCATATAAGCTAACTACCCCGATCGGAGTCCACCGAATTAACTACTAGAGCAAAGTTAATTGTTCAAACTGTTGTTTGTTTAAGTCGACTGACTAGTAGACAATGTGCAAGCTGTTGAAACAAAGCGGCTGATGCTCAATCTGGAATATGTGTCAGAGAGAGTTCCAAACCCTTCGAGCTCATGGACAGGAATAAGGATTGGATAGCAACAAGCGTCATCAGCACCAACACACACACACACTACATATACTAAACAGGGTCTAAGCGTTGCATTTTGAGCAGCCATTCAGAACTGACAAAGTTCGAGGACTCTAACGACCAGGTGAGGACCAGCGGAATCTGATCTGCAAAATAAGATGTAACCTTTTATCTTATCGGTGGTAGTCAACCGGATGTCATGATTGAATTTTACCTCTGAGGTCCTCAATTCGACCGCCAGTTGGATCGATTGATTCGTGCACTGCTGATAGGACCCAACTAGGTCGAAACAGCTTCTTAGCTTATCTGAGCATGCCTCATTTAAACGACGTAATCATCACATTTAACCCAATCAAATCAACTCCTCCGTTGCTCTCCCTCAACAAATGATAATGTTTTGTTCAATTGGGTCTATTGAACAGCTATCACCACAAGTACATTCAAACTGATCGATGCAAAAAGGGTTCATTGTGGTAATTCCAGCTTACAGGATGACGCAAACTACGGGGCGACACGTCACAGTTTCCGGACGACTGTGATAAGTCAAGGTTCCCAGGTGACGTCATCAAAGTGCCTACGCGTTACAGCTTCTGGACAACGAATCAAAGGCCAAGTGTACCAACCAATCAGAAACCGGACGGCTCAGACAGAAGCTGTATGAGGTCAATAATACGAGCACGCGATTGGTGGATGCCTGGAAGACCAATGAACTTCTCCTGTACATGCAATTTAATCCACTTGATTTCTTCCAATAAACAAATCACTATTCCTGTGGCTTTCTCCTTGCGTCTCGGTTACGTAGGATACTGTCATGGAAGTGCCAGTGTGACGTTCCGTGTAGTCCGTGATTTCTAATGCGTAATTCGTAACCCGTGGTCTATGCGTAATTGAACTATTACATTTATATTAGCACAAACCGAATTCAACCAGCACGCGTTTCATCCTACATAAATCAGTAATAAGTCAAACGGAATAAAACTTCTCGCTATCCAAATATCAGATCCACTCCCCTCCTTACCCCGTGTTTCGAACCATGATCAGTTCGTTTTGCCTTTAGCCTTGCCATCGCCTAGGATAAAGAAATCCAATAATACATCGCCGGGGGATGCACCGTTGACCTAGCCGAGACCAGGGGGACCAGGTAAACAAACGTGGCATAATTTCTGTACATGTTTAATTTGATGCGATCAAAAACAGATCGCAAATAAACCTACTTTCACCGGACAGTTGATGAGTTTATCGAAAGAAAAACAGCTTACTTCGCTTACCGGANGAAAAACAGCTTACTTCGCTTACCGGACTGTGTTTTCATTACGACAATGGGCATTTTCCCCTCACCTTGCAGGTTAGCAGGTGCTTAGGCCAATCTGTCCAGGAGAAACTGCGGAGCATATTGGTGCATGCTATGACGGAATCCGTTTACCCGCTCAGAAATTCCACCCATAACGAAGATGTTATTGGCAGTGAAACTGTGCTGACAAAATGGACTTACGCGATAGAAAGGTATTCAGATTTACCTCGGAAATGTATCAGCATTCATACCTTGGGCCCAGGGAAATAAACACTTTATTGTCATTCATTTGTCTGCATAACTTTGTATAAGTTTATGTCTCTCAGGGACTTGAGATCGTCGTCTGTTCATTGAGTATGTCGACTTCCTTTATCCACGCGTTGGTGGCAAAA
>UZAN01040583.1:0-16353 GCA_900618425.1 Echinostoma caproni
ATATTCTCAAGGAATCAATCAACCATTTTGATTCCGATCGGATTAAAAAATGTATCATTTCAATATAGTTGAAAAATAATTCTCGTATAGGTAGGGAAATCTGGTTAGTATCGATTAGCTGAAAAAAAATCCCCCTGGTCACATCACGTGCTTTTGGCTCTCCTGGTTTACCAAGTACTCAATGGATTTATACGGTAAATGATCTTCAAGCAACTTTTCAAAGCTCGCTTAAACTCCGTGGTGTTCAGTGTTTTGAGATTCCGCTGTTCACCCAGTCTCTAATAGACTCGGTTAGAGTGCTTGTCAGAATGGACTAAATATCACAAGGTAGTACTCCATGTGTCAGTAAGATTTTCTGGACAAACATTTTATCGTCTTTTGTTATTGTGCAAATTACAGTTCTAGTTCATTGGTTGCTCCTCCCCTCTTAACATTACTCATCATAGATGCAGCATGGGCTTTGGCTCCTAACCGGAAGGTTTACTGTTTGGATCCCGGCTGAAGAAACCGTGAACACTGCTCACGAGGACAGAAAAGCTCTCCTCTCTTCGGTGTCATTGATCGGACAGTGCGTAAAGGTTGGGAGTTAACGAACTCTCAAATAATGAGATAGTCAGAAAAGGAGAGATAAACCACAGATACCGGAGTTTGAGAGTTCACACGAACGAAAAAAGACACCGTTTATTGCTCTAAATAATATTTTTGACTTCCGATAATCTTGTCCCTCATGCCTAGAAGCCGACAGACCTTCTCTGTTCACGAATCTTGCGCGAAGAATGGTAACCGTGACCTCTTTAGCTACGGATCTTGAATAAATTGGTGCTTATAACGACTTCACGTCCATTCAGAACAACTTCATCGGGTTGTTATTTTCGTTCAGTCTGAAATGATCAATCGCACACGACCCTTTCGGTCATTGTTCATGGATATTTCGTTCGTAACACGCGGACAGAGATATGCGAACCAGTTCGCGGTCTATAGAACACCGAACCTTGACTTACAGAAAGGATCATCATCGCAGTCCTGTTCACTTTCTCGGCCCAAAATCACATTGCATAATTTTCGACACAGGAAACCGGTAAATTCGATCGTGTACGAGACCAGCATGAACGGTGGGGCAACCGAAGGTCGATCCACAAATTCCTGAATCATTTCGTATCGTTGATAACACCAAAAGTAGGATGACGAGCCTTCGATTTCGTTGTAAGTAGAGCTGGAATTCCAAGGAACGGGGGGGGGGGGTNGGGGGTTAGAGAACACGACAGCGTGTTATATTTCTGACCGATACTCTACTGACAACTGGTTTTTAACCACGCGTTTCTTAGATAAATAAGCGTTCGGTGGAAAAAGGTTTTATTCATTTTCCAGAAAGGGGAATGTAAATTATGATTCGAGAAATCAGACTAAGATAATTATACAGTTTCCTTATCTCTTTAGAGTTGTTCTCCCAATGAATGTGAACGTCGGCGTTCTTCTGTTTTGTTTTCTTGAAATGCACGGCATTCTGTTCAGATCAGTGATCACAAAATTTGCTATATACATATATTTTGTGATAAGGCATCAAATCACAGCGAGTATTGTTCTGCTAAAACGAGCACACTGTTCTCTTCTTTTTCAGCAAGCATCCTCGAGATCCATCAAAGCTGTCCGCTTCTGGGTCGGAGCAGGTGAGGAAGAGGGTATTAAGAAGATAGCATATAACGTAGCTGAAAACTAGTTGACAGCATCAACCCAACTTCAGATTGGTTTTTAGTAAATCATTGTTGCTTATCGCGTTTGAAATAAAGAATGAAACCAACTTTCAGAACGGATTTATTTTATCCAAAAATAAATCTGTCATGAATTGCTTCCGTCCTCACGAATCCAATTCACGGTTACGTTACGCATGGTTTCGGTGTAAACGTTTGCAGCAATTTTCAACTTGAATTTGACTTCATGCAGGAATATTTCTCTGCTTAGCCGTCACTCCTTCATCACTGTGAATTAGTGAAATTAAAGTTTACTCTTCTCNTACAATTGATTTTCCTTGCTCTCATTCTAATCGATGCTGACCTGGTGCTGCGTAATCATATGAATTTGCATTATTCCATCTTCTACTTGAATTTGCTTTCAACATTCCGATCTTCTTTCTACTCCTCTATTCAAATGGGACACCAAAAGACGATAACGAAAACCGGCGCACGAAAGTACAGGGTTAATGGTTACAGAAACTGAACTGAACTGCATTATTCCCGAACCGAATTGGAATGCTATCATCGAAACTCCATCCCTGTGTAAACGTAATATTTTCCATCCCGACACGGTCTACGGGCGCCAGCGAGTTCAACGGCTTCTCCATTGGTAACGTGACCGGGAATTCATACAGTAAAGCTATGAGCCTCAGCACCAATAATATCAAATTTTCACCGTGTATTCGCAATAACCAAACCCACATTTGGCAGCGGCGGTCATGAATAGCGGTGCCCACGATGTAACATAGTTCATTCAATAACATTATCAAATAATCAGAATACCCTAATGTTTATTACTTGGAAAGAGTCCAATAATCACTAAGGCTTGAATACGTGTAATATTGAATACCTGCCGGAAAAGAAGAAACTACGATCTGTCCTTATTTACAGACCAAGTGTTGCTTTCTGTCGGTACGTACGCTTACTACACTACGACTATGTTTGCTTTTAAGGAGTTTACAATATTAAAATTAGTCGGGGCAATCACTGAAAAATATTCTTTTGAATTTGGTGAGTGCCTCTAAGGAGTACGCTATAACATGCCACTGTAGTTTGACGCTTTATTCGATGGTTTTGGAATTTAGCATCACAAAATTCATCTACTCATGAGTAGCTACGAGAGCAATCATAATTTTATCATACCATTAAAAGGATAATCTCGGCAGAATCTCATCAATTGTCCACCGCTTGGGGACATTCTGTGTTACAAGATACCGATAATACCTTCATTTGAATCTTACAGTTGCTCAAACAGAACTACAGAATACATGATTTTGAAGCAAGATACTTTTCTGTGTTTCATGACCTCGTCGAAGTAATATAGTCGAGTTACCTGACGATGTTATAAACTTTATTCTTTATTGAACTTCCAAACAGATATCCGTTTTTCAATGATTCCATCAATAATCGTTTGGTTATTTCGGGCCTAGTTACATGGTGATGAATTTTTTATCCAGTGTCATCACATTGCATAAGTCATTTAGGAAGAATGTTCTAGAGAGAGAACGGATTAATCACCTCAGTCGTCACATACACTAAATATATCACTGTACCGAGCGATGAAAAGTTCTCCAATCGATTTTTAAGCTGGACACGTAGGACTCATTTGTGTTTCACCGCTCACTAAGGTCGGCAATCAGACTTTTTCATCAGTAGCCGAAAAGCACATTCTAAATCTTATTGTTTAGT
The DNA here is from genome assembly GCA_900618425.1 of Echinostoma caproni. Taxonomy (NCBI): domain Eukaryota; kingdom Metazoa; phylum Platyhelminthes; class Trematoda; order Plagiorchiida; family Echinostomatidae; genus Echinostoma; species Echinostoma caproni. The sequence continues at coordinate 3,420 of UZAN01040583.1, forward strand.
GTGAGCCTGTATGTATACCTTCGCTATTAACCATCGATGAGTGACCGGGTGTTACGCGGATACTGGTGAACAGTAAAGTGAGCACGGCATAGACTGATCTATGGTGTCACTAAAACCTCTTGTTGCAAAGTGATCCTATTTGACCCTGTTTGATTTCATTTCAGCTATGTTCAATATCTGCATGCAATCTGAAGGCATTTTCGACAAACAAATCTATACTTTCAAAAGTTAAACGTGTACGGCCGGTGGGAAATTACCGCGTTGATTGCGATCATATTGGGTTCCGCAAACCTACTCACATGTCCATTCACTGCAATCATGTTGCAGAAGATTGCACTGTCTCTTCCATTGAATACAGACACACACACACAACTTTATTTCTATTCATCCAAGAACTTACATTAACACAATCTAATTATAAAATTTGAATAGCGTTTCTGCATTGTGAAAACCTAGTTTAATTCATGTATTCTAGCTTTATTAGGATTCGTGGGATTATTTGATGTCATAACGCGTTGATTAGACACATCATTAGTTCAGTATATACTTTCGTAATAACTGGTAATTTTTTCGTGACGGGCGTTTCGACTGATATCCCCTCTGTTTTTATTATGGCATACGAAAATTCTGAAATACACTTATATACTGTGTACAATTAGTGACGAAACCATCGTGTTCATAGAAAAAGAAATATGTGTGAATAGGTCACTCCCTGAAATTGCTTATGCTCTCTCATTCCTCCGAAAATAGTTAGTTAGTTTGCAATTTCCCGGTATCCTTAAAACCGCTGAAACGTGGCAATGAGGATTATAATTGGAACCATGACACTGTACTCACGTGAACGTGGCCACGAGCAGATTGAACATGAGAACTTGTGTAAGCAATACAAAAGCGCTCAGCATTACCACAGACAAACGCCGAGCGGAAGTCTGTGGACACATATTGTCGTCACGGCATTCGGAACCTGGCGGATTGGTGGAAAGCGAACGGAGGGAGGGAGAGAGAAAGGCGACAATATGTGGGAGATTCTGAGAGCAGTTATAGATGGATCAGAGTTCTTTTTAATGGTGTGGATGATGTGGGAAAAGCGGGCACCCTTTTTCGATCACGCCTAATGAAGAGTCTGATAGATTTACAACGTGGTGCTCATTGGGGCCAGTAGGATTATGAGAAACATGAATACACTTCCACGACCAAAAAAATCAAAGCTTAAAATAAATTCATCTTCACACTTGGTGGACAGGCTCAAGAGGTCACGCCTGCAGGCATGACTTGTCTCCCAATAGAGACAATAAGATGCCACTTAGTCGTGTAAGAGACTATGACGACTGACGCGGCTCTGTGTGTGAGAAGATGGTAGTAAATTTATAGCATCGTGATTAGACTAGAGTTTCACGCCGTAATTTACTGTAGTATTTAACTTCATAAATGCAAATTAAAATTCCAAGGATTACGAAAAAAATACAAAACACGGAAGGCAGAAGTTGGAATTTTCTCCTCTGAAAACTTACCGTGGTGAAATTTGAAACCGAATACTTGCGTAAACTCAGGATGTCTGGCGATAACATATGAAGTTCGCAGTCGCGTACGCCAGGGTTCTACTTCTCACGAGCTCAGTTGTGGATAAGGACTGAGTGCGCTTCGTAAAGTGGAGCAAAAATTGTCGTTCATGTTTTCTGAATGTGCTCACTGAAATGATGCATCATACATTGACATCATGTGGTGTATCACTTAACAGTCATCCCATCTAATGCTCCAAAAACCTGATACGTGTTTTACCTACGGCGATAGTTATGGTGGTGGTGGTGTTAGTGTTGGTCAAGCGAAAAGGTCACCAAATTATCCCCCCCCCCCNCATCACCCCCGTCTAACTTTCCCCATTCTTTGTGTAATGCATGATGGCCTTTGATGGCCGACGCTTCCTCCTTCCTGAAAACTATATGATTGTGTATCCAATGAAAGGAGGTAAAATTCCTAAAACAACTGGAAAAATGGATTTGCGCTCGTATTGGTTGACTCGTCGACTGAACGATTGGGTAAATGTCATGAACATTGTTGTTGTTGTTGTTGTTGTTGTTGTTGCTGTTTCGGCTGATCCACAAAATATGATAATGTCGTAGATTGAAAATTTATTTCTTTAAAACCGCTTACGATCAACCCAGTTCAGCATGTTACAGAATATTGAATCCACACCAGCGGAAATTTAAGCGTATGATCTGCTGTGGTTATGCTTTGATAACATTTGGGCAGCCTATGTCATGCCGTTGTTCTTCTCTGATGGTCCATTGAACATATGCCCTAATTAAAAAAACGACCGCGACATTAGCAGATCTAAATTCTCTGTTCTGCCCTCTGTGGCTCTACATCAAGCAAACCGTGTGTTCCAGAAAACTAATGGTAGAAAAAAATCGTCTCCATTGTAATTTGGTCTGGTACGTCAAAGAGCGGGAGAACTTTTGAAACCACTTATAAAAGTTCTCGCTCACTACCCCCTCCCCACTCCTCGTTCGAGTGATTTCCATCGTCTAAAGTAGCGGAAATTAGACACAGAAATTGGAACCGGCGATCATGTAATAATGCTTGAACGGTATCGTATTTGTCTACTGTTTCCCCATTTGAACCGGAAAAGCACACAAAACGATGGGTTTAGCCGATCAGTCAGTCATAAAACAAGGGGACAGAAAACAAGCTAGTTTTCCCGAGCGAGAACTTGCTTATCGCCTACAGTTTAATGTGCACAACAGAAGCGTTATCGTCAAGCGGCGAGATAATGGCTTCCAATATTGATAGTATAAACATTCCAAACTGATGACGAATCAGCCCGGTATCAGGTCGGTAGATTACAAGTTCAACCGGGGAAATTCATATCACACGGAGGAAAGGAAAATGTACGGTGAAAAATCGAGAAGCACCCGACCCTGCTCATCATTGCAGTGCAAATTCATCAAATCGATTGAGGATCGTGATCCGGGGTGCACAAGCGTCGGAAGCAAGCACTGCCTCGTTGACCACCCCGGGGGCAACTGATCAAACTGTCTCATCCAATCAATACACGATCGGGCATAGCTCATCTTTGCCAGCGACCAAACACACATGTCTCAACTCCAGCCACCGGGGCTCAAGCCTAGTTGCCGATATTCCGAACTTGTTTACTGGTTGTGCAAATCGCGGTTTATTATCCGGTCTAATTCCACAAATTGTGCCAAATAGAAAATCAGCTACTGCAGGACACGCAACAGAGTGAAAAGCAACCTGGAAGTGAACAAGCAGTCACACTGAGGACATTTATCATAGTTGACATTTCTTCTTGTTCTCGCAGACACACTCACAGCGGTTCAATTCTACCCAGAGACCAATTTAATCTTTCAACATGGTACATGTCGCTTGATCAAGTTTTCCGGTGCAGGTCGCTTCCCAATAGGTATCCCGGACACCCGATTCAAAAGGTTGTCCGCTTTTTTGAGACGGGTGATATGGAACACTGCGAAGCACACAATCTACGAAATTGCAAGGCATCACGTATAAAACTGCTTATACACCGAGGATTTAAACTTCACACACACACACACACACACACACACACACTTACTTTCTCCTTGGAGTTCATTCAAACTAAAAAGGCCGAACATTTGGAAGTAGGATGTGATAATCGCATCGTAGATACTTTTCAGCCCCGTTTTCCATTTGATTGTTGAATTGATTGCTAGTCAACGAAAGGAAGAGCAAACAATAGCGAAAAGCGTTTTTTAACTTGGTGAACAAAGAGGACGGTCGTAAGTAAATCAATGGATCAGAGCGTGCGTGGAGTTTTGGGTGGACTATGTATGACAGACTTGGCACAACCAATTGTTTCATCTGTTATATCGGTCTGATTTTCAAAAAAATCCCGTGGTTACGACTCATACATTTTTGAATGAAAGTTACGCTTCGCTGCTTGCAGAAGTAAAACAGTAAACAATCAGACGACGGTATTACGTAAACTGAGCTGACACCATGGAGTCACAGGACCTTAGTTTATTTTGGACAGGGAACTGTTTCGGCCACTTCGAATGGTCAACTCGCACAACTTTTTTCAGTCACTGTGCGTTTGCGCTTAACCGTTCACCTTTTCACACTAGTCCGTCCACGTGTCTCTCACGAATGACTAATTCTGACGTATACTTAAGTCTGTGCACTGTTTTGATTCATTCCAGATCGTCAGTTCATTTGTTTTCACAGTACGACACCCATTGTTGTCCTATCTTTCTACACTGCGCTTGCCTATTGCTAGTTGGGTATTTGTCTCGGTTTTCCCTGACCCCTTCTTATGTTATCTAGCTATGACCCAATCAGTCTCATTCCTCATCCCTATCACATTTTCCCTGATAGCTCATTAATGGTTACTTATTGTCGCCTTTTGAACGTATAATCAAGGACTATAACCCATCCCCTTTCCACCCAAGCTTCTTTAGTGACTTGTTACTACTACTGAACAATCAGACTTCCTTCCCTGGAGAAAAGACAACTTTTACATTGCGCGCCTAGCTGGTTACAGTTAAAGAACAGATTCCATTAAATTTATACAGATTTAAACAATATATATAAACCCAATGTGACAAAAGCATCGCAACCGACCCTCAATCCCACCCCCGCCTCCTAGATTTTTCGATCATCTCTGCTATTAAATACACAATCATCATCATTTTTGAGAAGCTAGCGGGGTAACCAAATGAAAAGTCAAAAGACGAAGTCGCAACAATTTATCTTTTATGCTAACGAAAATATTTCGAAAATGACATTATTTTCACCGGGGGAAAAACCATCGCGTCCCCGAAATTTCTTCATCCGAGTCAGTTTCATACCGAATGCATATGGTCTGCAAAATTTAGAATCATTTCGGTGCTGATAGTATTCCACTCTCTGATGATGAACGATGCTTCTGACTCGTGCTTTGAGGTATAAAGTCTGTAGAATTGGTACACACTTTTGGGTTAGAAATGGTTCAAATGTTTTCTGTTGCGTTCGAATTTGGACTACCCACAGGCTTCATCATTGTTTTGATGTTATCAGCTAGTAAAGAGCATTTTGTTAGATGCGATTCAAGAACTACGGTGTTATCCTGCCCAAAATTGGCTCTCGGATGTATCGGGAATCGCTCCAGTATATGACTATTTGTATCAGAATCATGGACGGCATTTCGATCGGTCATTCACTGACTGAAGTATTGCTATTCTTCTCATATATTATGCCAGTCTAAGTTAGACGCTTCAGGTTCGTGTAAATTTCGCCGCTGAATTAGACAAAATTTCATGCCTTCGTACAAGTTGCATGAGTTCCAGACTATAAGAAAGATATTTATGTTTGGAAGGCTTTTAGAACTATATGCTTGTTCATTTTCTTGCATTTCATCCAAGGAACTGACCGTTTCAAGTATTCGTTATATTGTTCTCATCGAAACGTCAAACCCAAGCATGGCTTCCATCTCCATTGCGTTGAATCACAAAGGTCTTGACCATCGGTAGCAAACTGTCGTTATCTTTCCCCGAGAGCATTTTCTGGTGTTCGTTCAGTGTTCGTGATTAGCTTTCAGCTCTTCCCTGTTCAATGCTACAATGGGTCTGGATCCATTACACTGTCTGACGTCACTGCCACTGCTCTTCAAATGCACCACGGTTAATCGCATCGAAATGCTGTTTACTAGCTGATAACATCAAAACAATGATGAAGCCTGTGGGTAGTCCAAATTCGAACGCAACAGAAAACATTTGAACCATTTCTAACCCAAAAGTGTGTACCAATTCTACAGACTTTATACCTCAAAGCACGAGTCAGAAGCATCGTTCATCATCAGAGAGTGGAATACTATCAGCACCGAAATGATTCTAAATTTTGCAGACCATATGCATTCGGTATGAAACTGACTCGGATGAAGAAATTTCGGGGACGCGATGGTTTTTCCCCCGGTGAAAATAATGTCATTTTCGAAATATTTTCGTTAGCATAAAAGATAAATTGTTGCGACTTCGTCATTTGACTTTTCATTTGGTTACCCCGCTAGCTTCTCAAAAATGATGATGATTGTGTATTTAATAGCAGAGATGATCGAAAAATCTAGGAGGCGGGGGTGGGATTGAGGGTCGGTTGCAATGCTTTTGTCGAGGGTTGTAGATCAGAAAGATAAACAGGAAACTGATGAATACGAGTATCGCACAGCTTCACCGATCCACCAAATGGACGTCCATCAACAAACTTGATAAGATGCAAGAGTGACTGAGGTCAACCTTATTTCAACACAGGAAGGCAGTGGGAAAACGGGTGATCAATCAGGAGGTGGAAAAATGTGTGACCAATGAGGTGCGCATGAGGGAAGAGGATTTAACAACAGTGTTTATTTCTGAACTCAAAGTGACAGTTCCGCCAATCAATCTTAAAATGCAATATTGAAAAGAATATCGGGAAAAATGACATGCGAATGTAGAAACAGTGTGAGGCAAGGTGTTGGACGCAGAGGCTTACTCATCGCAAACTGTTCGTAATCAGCAAAATATCCGTTCGCGTAGGCAATCGAATGTACCGCAATCCCGTAACCCATTTGACAGACGACTAGAATAAGCAAGAATGGGAGTAAATCGTGCACTATCTGTAAGTTGCAGATAGGGATTCGAACCAGGGNGAGGGGGAGAGAGAGGATGTGCCATGAGATGATGCAGAAAGAAGGCCATCAGCAAATATTTGTGGAATGACAGAAAAAATAGCATTGCTAACTTTCACATATAATAAGCTAACTTGTTCCGAGTATGAACCATACCTATTATATGCATAATATGTTGTAAATAAACCGCGGTTTACAAGGAACAAAGAAATGCACAGTCCGAGGTGGTAGATGAACCACAGTTTTGCGTATTTTTCAAAAAGGGGGGAGTACTTCAGAATGTAATCGCATAGCTGATTTCACTTAAATGCCACACTCTATAGTGTCGTCTGCCAACGCTTATCTTGATTTTTGAGTCACTAGCCTGAAACCCGCAATGCCGCAAAGAAAACGAGACCCGAACCCACTCGGTTTATTTCTTTAAGCTACGAAATGATTTAATTCAAACCCGGTTTAGTGTCTGCAAATAAAGCCCGATAAGATAGACGTTGTTTAGACACTCGCTGAACGTTCCTTAATTACTTCAAACGGTGCATTGAAATTATTTACTCAAAGAATGACTATCTAGCGGTAATACAGGTCGTCAAACCTTATAACTACACACGCGAGTTTGTCACTATGCGCGAGCCATACCATGTATAAGAAAATGTTGTCTAAACAGGGATCCATCGGACACCATCTGTCTAGATGGGCTAAGGTTGGCGGTTGAAAGATCTCTGCAACACCCCCCATTGCTTTTATTCAACTCCCAATATAGAAAAAGCTATCAAACACGTCTAGAGCAGTACTCTCCGACAAACGCACAGCCGGAGGCCGTTGTAACAGAACCTTCTTGCACACTAAACGTGCTCATTACACACCAAGTGCTTGATGACATCGTATTATCAATGAACAAGGCAAGAATGTGGGCATATTCCAAACACTTTACTATAACCCTTGAAGAAATTCAACAGCAGGTTTGGTTATGTTGAGTAACGCTTTTTCGAGTTTATCATTGTTCGAGCAGTTGTGGAACAAGATAGAGATGGAGAGCCCGGTCATACTCCACACGTGATCAAAAATGAGGTTGAACTTGGGAATACACTCTAACCTCGCATGATGCTTGACGCTGAAACCCGTTTTAGCCATCAAGCCGTACTTGTTTTAAACTCCTTATCTTAGTTAACAGCTAGTTCGGAAAGAAAATATGATGGAGTGAATGGGTCAATTAGTTCTGCATAACTTCATGGTATCATTATGTTTTTATTTACTTAACTTGAGTGACCATATAACCGTACACTTTCCGGAAGAGGAAAGCAAACAATCAAAGGCCTATCATACAACAGACAGAGAAAGGTAAAGTTCTGTTAGGTTTGGAACACGTCCACCGGGGCAATAATCAGATGATCTTTACCATCGAGCAACCACGATAGCCCGATAAGAACTGTTACTGATATCTCACTGAGATGAGAAAGTCGGTTCAGTACTTCCAAATCTATTCAGTTCGGAGTGAGTTGTTGATTCTGCATAATCAATACACTTTCCTAATCCATTAAACGAACAATAACTAATGGAAGAAAGTAACAAATTTACATATGAGTTGAATGCTGAAATATTATGTTCACCATCTGGGAAGCAAGATGCCGCTATCATCATCGGTGATTTCTCTTCAGATTAGGGGTCAGAAGTGCCGTGGTTCAGGTTTGATATTCTGTTAACAATAACAGCTGTCCTCCACTCCACTCCACTCCCACCCCCACCCCTACCCCCAATCGGTACAATCGTTTTGCCAATTCTAAATCATTTCGCACTCACCATTCGATTAAGCATAATCAGCTTCGGTCCGAGAACCATACTGAAGCTGAATATGTACATCAAACGAACGTAGAACGCGAACAGACTGAGCGCGTAGAAAATGCGTGAAATAATCACAGTCTGATTGTTGAGCAAAAAGTACGGATCATCCAAATTCCAGGCCAGACCGCTGGTGCTGCTACCGGTGGCGCCTCTGGGTGCACCGTCCAAGATCAAATCAGCCACTTGGGGTAGGAGATTCTCACTGAAATTCCATGCCCTGTTCACGAACAACAGGGTGTTATCCAACGGTGACTCCGTCCCGTTTGTGACGCGTGTTGTATTGGGGGCGTATAGTCCATCAAACCATGTCCTGTTAGAAGTCCACCAGTTTTCGAGCGTCAAAGTGATCATCGTATTGTTAGTGGTGGTGGTATTGTTGTCGTCTATGAACAGAAGTGATTCGGTACGGTTTCGTAACAGATGTAAATAAGCTGCTCTGGCCTCGTTTTTTATTTTGCTGTACACTTGGAATTTGAGAGCCAATCCGATTATGAAAAAACCAATCGCGAGACAGTCCAATTGATTCCATCCGTCACTGATGTATTCCCGTAGACTGGATCCGGGGCCCAGGGCCTAAAACAGGACAACACAAAAGAGAGTAATGAAGATAGAAGCTACTATGCGCAGAGACGGAAAAATAAAATTGGCAAAGCGCTTCAGTCATTTGCAACAATGTTCACACTTCCCGAAACTGTTTAAGTGTAAATTTAGTCACCGATGTTCCGCGAGAAAAGTCATAATTGTTGTCGCTTCATCGTGCCGGAAGCTGAATTTCAGTTATGCAATAAACTTCTTAAACGTTAGCGGGTCCTTTTGCTAACCGTACTTGTAGGAATATTCCTATCATTTATTGAAAAGATTGAGTTGACAGCCCCCAGAAACAGCTACTAATCCATCACAATGCAAAGAAATTCACATTATCATACACGTTGGATGAAAATGTAGCCAACTGAGAGCGGATGTCAGTGATGGAAATTCAAATGTTCATTGGTCCATCGGGACGAATTCAAACTCGGTGTGCGTGTGAGAAGAATGACAACCAATTATTTTCTCAGTATTTCGTCAACCAAACACGGCGGTTGAAAGTGTGTTGAGAAACAAACGACTGAAATCAATTGGAGTGATAAGACGACAATAACACGGCAGCACATTGGAGAATCTTGACCACCTGTTTAGGAGGTTGAAGTGACCTGGCGTTTCTGGACGGTATCACGAATGCTTATTGCTATAACTGTACGCCCCTGATTAGGAAGAAAGTCACTTTAGTCACTCACAGGTCACTCAAACGGAACCGGCTGACTGTAATTATGTCAAGACGATTTACAGGGTCAATGGGTGAAATACAGATCGATAATCATGAGGTCTGTCAATACTGAGGTAAGGTTGATAGCGAGACCGACCCGTCACGTGACACCCGATGCGAGCGAGCTGCGGCATGATTTGAGCTCTCATCACAGTTATATTTATCACGAAGCTCTGATCTGATGCATCTTTTAATTATGCAGCGTAACTAACAGAGCAGCGGCAACGCACCGGTACATCGTTCCCTCATGGTGATCGAGTTTCACGATACACAGATTCTCTCATCATCTGATCTCACTTCACTCGAACTGAGGGGAAATAACCTCGAGCACGGAACCGGAACAAGGATGGGGCGAGGCACCACTCGACGAGTACATCATTAATCCATCATCAAAATTGGATAGATATAATAGCAAAGATCACTAATTTTGCCCCTGTTCACAATAATCGGGAATCCTGAATTTGGTTTGTGTTTCGAAAGTTGTTTAGTCTTGCGTGTGTTATTTAGCGATGAAAATTAAAGACAGTAACAGCAGATTGTTGATAAGTACTACTCCTGAACCTCTCATATCCGTCCGTCTTCTTTGTTGATTCATCTGACTTCGAAGAACAGGAACAGTCTGAATCTGTCAGACTGCAATTGCACAAGAGAGAGAGATGCAGGGAGACAGGAGACAGATTGGTTTGAANNNNTTCGGATCTGGGGTCATTTAGGAATGTGACACGGGTCAGATATCTCGAGTAAAAGTTTATCTTTTTGTGTACAGGCTCACATGATTGATCAATCAATGTGTTGAATATCATCTCAGCACCCGTTTTGCCGTGCATTCAAATCCAACCACCACCATAAGACTGTTATCATTATTATCATTATTATTATTGTCCCACATGCAACTTGCCATGCAGTTTCCCAGTTGCAAGAATCAAAACCGAAACAGGAATCACATAGCAGTGATCGATTGATCCATGCTTCCTGTTATTGTTTATTTACACCATTGTTTTTCCAATAGCCTACTGTGCCCGAATTGAGCAAAAAATTCGGCTCATCCTATACACTCTACAGTATCCACCTGATATGTCCAGAACCACTGGACTATCTCATACATATATGCCTTTTTATGTGATATGCTATTCTACGTGCCACTGATCGTCTGATTTGAACGCTTTGACAACAGCTCACTTAATTGCTAGCCTCACAACGTTTACCGTCTCACCTTGCGCCCCCATACCCCCGTCCCTCCCCACGTTTTCAGGCTGAGCTGAGAATCGGTACTACTCAGTGGTCACTTTGCCCCCATACATCACTATACTTGGCAATGATAGGTGTTTGCTTATTATCTTATTCGATAGCTGATAAGCATTTAGGAGATGGCAAGAAATGGCTCTTTCTCGGGAACTGAGATCAATCAAACCAAGACGGTATTAAAATGGCTATTTGTTGATTATACTTCTTGTCGTTTAAATAGTTCCATCACTGCGCCTTCTTTTAGCGACTGTTTCATGAGAATTTCCACGACATGCTGGATGACCCGGTTTTATGTTTCAAACCGGGTTATCTCACTGTAACAGATCACCTTTCGCGGGTTGAGTCCCAATTAGATTACCAACCCATTGTTATGGGGATTCAACACATAGTCACTGGACAACAACCAAGCACAGGAACGACTTATGAAGAGCTTTTAGCCACTACAACCCGAAGAGAACCTCAGTGGATCACAAGGGATCACAAATCCAGTGGAAAAATTACGCTTGCTTGAATATTAAGATAGATTTCGCATCAATTTGGTCGGTTGATTTATACTGACGCATTGTTTTAGAAATATTCACGATCTGAGGTGGTAATACGGAACACCTTTGAACGGTAACTTATTTTGCTCAGAACCAATTGCTGCCACAATAGACGTTTTTTCTTCGCGCGAATCCGGACCCCGGAAATGAAAACTTAGTGAATATCGCCAAGTCAGGCATAATCAAGACGGACTACGGATACGATTAGTCCAATTCGGGGAATCATGCAAATAGATATCAGAATTTTGTGATAGGCGTGTTCATGGGAATAAGAGAAATACGGGTACTAGTTCCTAAACCGCAGGGTGCTTATTGGCGTCCGACCTCATTGCACGATCACTACGGGAATATTCCATCACTCCGAGCTCCATCATGTACCGGTGGTTCGAAGAAGCTAAATGTTAATTCCTTTTTTGCAGAATTAGAAGAACTGTCTTCCCGTGTGAAACCTGGTTACAAGTGACGCGCAAAGTCCCGGTTACAGTGCTATGAAAACCAAGACTGTCTCGTGATACGGTACTATTAATGTGAATTAATTAATGACATGATGAATTATATACAAACCTTGATTCGTGAGGTATCTGGGTTAGGACAGTCGTCAAGGCACTTCCAGATATATGTGCATCAAATAGGAATATGACAGCGCTAGACTGTGTCGAAATACACCTTGCAATTAAGGTGCTTCAAAAGGGGACAGCTCACTGCTGTGTCAAAGAGAGAATACGATCAAAGTATACGAAGTCAAACAAAATAAGTACAGTCTGGCAGTAACATGAAGCTCCCAAAAGATGAGCCAATCATAAGAGAGTTGGGCGCACACAATTCGACCTCTTAACAAACAACGACAGGCGTGCGTGCATGTATGTATGTGTGTGTGTGTGTACATGAACAGGTGACTCCCGAGGAGCCATGAAAGCAGATCACGTGCGTAGGCGTTTAAATAATCGATAAATGTTAAGTGATGAACCGGTGCAGAACAAGGGTAGACGGAACATAGGTCAACCAATAGTAAGGGACAATGGAGGTCACAAGAGAACTCGTGTGGTTGGAGTCATACTATGATACTATGGTACTATAGTGATCGGTGTGCGTGTGTCTGCATGTCCATTGAGGTGTCAGAGGCTGGAAGAACTATGCACTCGCTTGATTATGTAAGAAATGTTTATAAGGTCCCACGGTGCTCATAATGAGAACACAAATTGGCAAACAAGCTCGTTTTCAGTGTCTTAAGCATGCCATTACAACACAATAAATATGACTAGTAACAAAGAAGGATTTACAAGGAAAAAGAGAGGGAAAGTAATTAAAGTATTCGAGAGTATGTTTCATAATTGGTCCCCAATTATCACTTGCTCCGATGTTGCATGATAAGCTAAG
>UZAN01040583.1:41435-72895 GCA_900618425.1 Echinostoma caproni
CACATGGCTTTAGGGTAAAACAACCTCTGAACACATCCATCCCAGCATCGGATCGAAGAAACACCTGGTAATGGCTATCTTCCTTTTATCTTCCACTTTAGCGGTAGGGCATATCAAGTTCCCTGTACACCAAGTAGACAGTGAATTTTAGGCTTCACTCGCCTCACTCTACACACAATTCACAAATGACCTGCAAAGCACTGACTTACTCTGTTCCTTTGCCTTCCCAGTCAACCGTTCCATCAAGGTAAATTTGCCCTGAGCAACTCGGTGTCGATGTCGCCGTTCCTTCTCACGACGACGTTCCCGGGCCATGCGTTCAATTTCACGGATTTGCAACTGAGCCTTCTCAGGGTCGGTGAGCGGATGCAGAATGGAATGAGCCACACGGCGCGCTCCACTACTCGATTTTCGTCGCGCTCCGGGAATATTCGGTCGTAGATCAGACCGACCAGTCCGACCTAGAGTGAAGTAGCTAGCTGATCGGGCACGCCGAAACAACGGTTGATTCAAATCGTCCGCGAATACGGCATGGCGTACATTCGATTCCCGTCCTTGTTCCCCTGTCAGCCAAGATTGGATCGATTTGAAAATGATACCAATTTTTTCTGTACTGATTTTTATTCATACCTTAATTCATTGCGAGAAATCTGAACAGTTAATCTGAAGGATTTTCAAACATTCTTGTCTGGAATTTGTCATCGTTTATCTCCTCGTGTTTATCAAGCTTTGAAATTTGCGGCATTCATTCACGGACAAATTATAGTCCTTCTCATGTGACCGTAGATGTGCATCAGAATATCCCCAGGACCTCAAAGTAGTCAAATTTTAAAAGGCTGAAGATGAAGTCTCGATTTTATTGCTGAAGATACAATCGGCAGTTAAACATTTGAGATTACCACTATAGATTGTTGGGTAACCTAAATCCAGCTGTAGCTTACGAGCACACACAAACACACACACGGTCTCTTGCTGACTGTGATACATTGGTGAGCTTTTCTAGATACAGTCTAGTGAACTCGGTAACATACATAACCCATGCCAGACGCGGGTGACGGTTACAGGACAACTCACTGGCTCCTTTAGGGCCTGGGATTGAACTCCCAATAGTCCACTCTGATTGTGTTAAGTCAAGGTTGATTCACATGCGCGCACGAACGCGCCTACAAACGACAAGTGAAACCATGCCAAGTGTTTCCATCCACCAAACCTTACATGATTGATCGTGTAGCCCAAATCTCGGACAGGCTGAGTGGTGGATTGAAACACGAAGTGGGTCTTTAAAGAAGAGTAAAGGAGGGGCTTGCTTTGTTTGGAGTACGACCTTGCGCTTAGCTAGGAACAAAGTGCGGGCAAGCCAATATGGCCACAGTCCTGTCTGAGCAACAGCGAAAGTGCTATCCAAAGGTTGACCGGGTGAAGGGAACTATCAGAGACCAACGATCATTGTATTCTTAGACATCCGCGCGGCCTTCAACTCTATCGATAGGACCGCACCATGGAGCTGTTTGTTGAGGAGTGGAGTATCTGAGACGTATGTGTCGATCCTCAAAGAGTTATATCGTAATACCTCAGGTCTGGTTAGGGCCTATGGCCAACGTTTGCCACCCTTCGCCGTCTCCAGTGGAGTTCGACAAGGCTGCCCTATATTCCCATTTCGTTTCAACTCTGGCATAGAGGATGTTCTACAGAACTCTTTGTCCGGTCTAGCAAACGGTGGAGTCAAACTCCTCATGGGGAATAGAGTCCTTGACTTAGAATATGCCAATGACATCACCTTACTGGGTGACAACACACAGGCATTCCAAGACGCTTTGAACAGCTTGGCGATCGAAGTATCCAGATGTGGTATGCGCTTCGTACCTTCTAAATGCAAAGTGCTTGTTCAAGACTGGCAGGAGCCTATGCCTGTACTCACCCTCTGTGGTGATCAGCTAAAAGTAGAGGGCTTTAAGTAACTCGGGAGCTTGATCGCAGCTGGTGGTGGTGTTAAGAAGGAGATCACATCACGGATAGCGAAAGCTAGAGCAGCTTTCACTAACCTGCAACACCTGTGGTATCGCCATGACATCCGACTGTCCACTAAGCGTAGGGTGTACATCGCCGCGGTTCGTAGCGTTCTCCTTGACTGTTGTGAGACCTGGCCCCTCCGCGTTGAGGATGCTAATCGACTTTCTGTATCTGACCAGCGATGTATCTGAAGCATTGTTCGTGTCTGGTGGGAACATCCGGTGAGTAATTAAGAGGTTCGTCGTCGTGTGTTGGGTGCCAATAGTCGTTCTCTAACATAAGTAATCACTCTACACCACCTCCGATGGCTTGGTCACGTATTGCGTATGCCTGCGCATTGGCTACCTTCTCGTGCCCTCTCCGCACATGTCGGGCAAGGCTAGAAGAAGCGCCTCAGCGGTCAGACCATGACATGCCGTAGAGGTATGAAAAAGCTAGCTCAAACCTCGTCTTCGGTTGGTGCAGCCTACCTTCCAGGTTGGGGTTCAAGGGATGAGGATTGTCGTTGATTAGAGACGCTGAGAAATATAATCCAGAATAGAAGTCAGTGGCGCGAATGCTGTACGTTTTGCCTGTTGAAGTCCTGTGCCCCGTAAAAGCAACAAACAACACACAAAAATATCAAAAGTGTACGGTGAAACAAAAAAACATTTATCACAGTTATCTCCCGTTTTCCCGCGTTTAACTGTTTCACCTTTCCGCTCTGTTCTGTATTCCAATTCCTCTATCCCCTATTATTGTAATTGTTATTAGTGTTGTAGCGTTGGCACCATGCTTGGCTACAAGCGGGTGTCAAACATTTATATATATATATATATATATATATACATATATATATATATATATATATTTACATGTATACACTTTGAAACAGAGTCTCTCTATTTGTCTATCTGTCTGTCCTATGAAGGTATTGCTGACTATAACGATCTTCTTGAATTTTATTCGCCTGGTTCTACTTCTCCAGTGTGCACCTTTAAACTGATTTTTCGTGTATCTCAGTGAAACTTCTATCTAATCCACAAAAAACCCACTTTGGTATCCAAATACCGCATCATTGCAATGAAAATGCCTCCACTTTTATTCACAGTGTACAATTAAAACCGATCAATCTCTGTTCATATCCTGCCATTGTGGTCTCTCTCTTGTCTGTTTACCTTTATCCACCTATTACGGATACAACAATCCAGTCGCAAAATTCCGGTCTCTGTATACCTCTGTTAACAACAGTGTTCTGATCAAATCGTCTCCTAACAAAAGTTTGCGACCGTGTAAACTCTTCCTCATATATATATGGTATTCCTTCTATGAAAATTACCTCGCATTCAAGCCATGAAGCAACAGGCTCTTTGGGCAGATGTTCTCGTACCTCGACTGCATGATGATCTTTTCAATTCTGAGGTCTACCAGATAAGTCTCGTTCTGATTCGCCCGACCATGCGCTGATCATCTGAGATCATATATACACCGCTGATAATTGGAACTGTTGGACCACTATATATGTCCAATCAACCTCTTGCCCGTTATATATTGCAATTGTCTAAACACTGTGGCGACGTGACTCAGGTCGGTTTGCAGGTGACTCCGTTTACTTTCCCCCACATATCGAGCGAAATAGTTAGGTATCTGAACTTCCTTTAAACTTCCTTACTAAGAAGTAATGCGTAGAGTAAGAGGAAACCTGTAAACCAGAACGTTTTGGGCTGAGAGGATTAAGCGATAATTGAATAGACTAATACTAAAACCGATTACACAGGTGAATGACTTACTGGGTCGCTTCGACACTTCCGAACGTACGGAGTGACTCAGATCGTGGCTCGATGGGGTTCGACTCACCGTCCCATTCGCCTGATTTGAACTCACTATGCTCAAATTTCGAGTAGATTCAGCCTGTGCTTTTGGGGCCATAATCACTGTCTGACCATCCTGTGTGATAGTGACGAGACGTCGGCGTCCTATTGTCTGTGCTCGTCCGGGCCTCCCCTCACTGTGGTTACGACCAGATCCCACATCTCCGTTGTACACTGGATTAGTGAATCCCAAATATGGTTGATAGCCCAAATTCAACCCGGTAATCGGTCGAACAATACAACGACGACCATTTGGTTGCGGTTCGATAGAAACTGGACGGGACTGAGGTCTAGACGTTTGTCGACGAGGCTTCCGCGAATGATGGATCAATGTGGTATCAGATCCGGCATCAGAGGCACTGTCACTTGTACCTTTCAAAGTCACCTGATCTCCATCGTCGGTGATTCGACTAACATTTGAAACCGATCTACCATTGGTCAACTCAGCAGGCACACGACCAGTGACTGTGGTACTTCCACTATTCGCAATCCCATTAATTGTNATTAATTGTGACAATGGAACCACCTTTTTTCGACCGGACCGAATCGTCAAACTCAACCGGCCGAGATTTCCTTAAATCTCGTTTTGATTGACTGCCTGGTGATTTTGGTTTGGCTTGAGGCTTCAAACTTTCCGCGGATAGGGTGGAACGAGACCCCGTGGGTTCAGTGCTGCGTGCGCGTGGTCGTCCGGAATTCGGGTAGACGGTTTCTTCTTCCGGTAAACTGGAAGCTGATGTTGTCGCGGAAGATGAATTCCCGGGCTCAATTAAACCATTTGATCGTTCTCGACCTGAAAACCAAACGGAATGATGGAGTTATCAGATGTCAAGCAACTGAAGATGACTCCTGTGGAAATGTTGGTATGTTCCAATGGAGATTGGTCTTGTGGATGGTCTGGTGATGTGTGTAACCACTGTGTGATAAGTCACACTATAATTAGGCTTTGTTCAATTTACTTATCAGGATAGTTCCGACTCATCCATACTATGACAGTTTTATCATTCAAGCCAGGTCGTGAAAGTCGTTTTAAAAAAGTTGGTGCGTTCTGTTTGAAATTCTAGCGCTGAACCGAGAACAAAGAGACTAGCAAATTTATTCAATGAAGTTAGTGATTTCAATCACACTATCTTGACCAAATTGGTTTCATATTCAGCTGGGGAAACACACATGGACAAGTCTAGCCCCTCACGAGTTCACGTTGCATACAGTGCCTGTAAAACAACAAAATGTAGGCCTCTGCTAAGATCCCGGACTCAGTGAATATTGTCGTTTGCATTAGTGTATCAATGATTGCATTCGAATCCTGCGAAATAAACTAACTACCAAAGAGCGGAGTCCCCTGCAAACTCGAAAAAGAAACATTATTCAGTGTCTGTGGTCCGATAAAGACCACTTAGAATTACCCTAAAACAATGACTTGAATGAGTATGCCGATGCATTTGACGGCCAAATATGTAACTCCGGAGATCGGATCATTTATTTTAACACCTACCAGAGCACAAAAAGATTCACGCGTTGCTAATGAAAATAGGACTCAGTGTTTTTAGCTGATCGTAAGGAAATTATCAGTGAGTTGGATTACTTTTCAATATGCACTTATTAACAGTTGGCTGTTTGACTGGTGTCACATTCCCACTCGGAAAATTAGGAAATGCGTGAAATAATAACTTGTACAGGGGAGAGAATCAACATAATCGAAGTACGATTGAATGAATATTCCATTTATTTTGGAAACTTTAGATCTATTCTTTCTATAATGTTGTGAAATTATTAGTAATTTATTCAACCCGTATTTTGTTATCCACAAAGAGAACGAGTTACCCCTGATGAAATGGGAAGTGAGTCCGTCTATTGCCTGTTTATTCTCACAGGCTTATCTAGATAACCGTTGTCCCTGGTCTTGCACGCAAAGTTGTGATCGCTCGCATTCTGCGTTTTTATTTTTCCAGATTTACAGAAATGATTTTTTTCTTAATGTCTGGGCCCCTAAACCTTTGACCTCGATACTACGACATTGTAGGTACTACTTTGAGCAACTTTTTTATTTGGAAGCGTATCTCCGTAAGTGACAGGATAAATCGTACTACTACATTCAATTCCCTTTTATCGAAATTTATAAACATCCTACATGAAATTTCAAAATGTTTGAAAATTGAACGCTTAGGTGCATAAAGCGTTCGTGAATTGACTCAACTTGATCGCTTCAAGTACAAAATTATCTCTGGTACATTTTTCAACTACTGATGAGCAGTTAAATTGAGAGTTGAAATATAGTTATATGGTCACACCGGAAACTGTTAGTGCCAATAATCTGTGATTGAAATGGGGATAAACGGAAAGGATATGGTGATGTACAGCTCGTGTGGAATGCTTTCATAGGTTTTCCATCGAGCCGCTATCGCAGAACATTGTGAGGGATGAAAAAGGTGTATCAAAAGTTATATGTGGAAGCCATGAATGTCTGTCTCGTTACACATCCTGTGCATTATCCCATGACTTCAGATGATCAATGCTGACTCATTTTATTCTGTTCTTACAGAAATACACTAGTATTTTTATTCCGGATACTTTTGGATGAAGTTAGCGGAATCTTGTGTCGTAAGGAGTAACTCAACAATGACAAACAATTTACATGAGAATGCCGGAGGAGTTGAGTTGATTATATAGGGAATTTCGTCATGTACAGAGAAAATGAGGGTTTTCAGTGAAGAGCGGTCTGATAAGTTGATTCCATGCATTCGCTCTGCTGATGAGGCTCAATCAGGTCGAATTAGCTGTCAAATGCTTCATAATTTTTGAGTCCACAAATTTTATCTGCTCTGTGTACGATAAAATGTATTATACAATGAATCTATCGCTGCTGATCACGGGAACAGATACTGCAATTGACAGTCACATCACTAGCAACAAAAAATAACTCATCTGGGTGCAGGTCCTACTACCATTGTATCATGTGCGGGTAGTATTTACCACCAAAAGGTTGTATCAACTCCTAAAAATAGTATTTTTTTTCTTTATCCCTTCTCCGTGTGATTTCCTTTTATTGAATGCACAATGACCCAACTTTCAGGAAGTGGGAAGCGTCCAATCGAAGGGCTGCCGCACAATAAAAGACGAGAAAAGTCAGGAGGGATGTGATATGATTCGAACACACATCACCCGGGGATGACAATTTGGTGACGTTAGTACCGGGCCACTACCAGTATGTCCGAAATCAGGGTAAATTGGCAACTAATTTTCACAAAATGACCGCCAGAAGACAATACATAACAGAGGTGCGTGGGAAAGTACATGATCAATCACGACTGACTGATTGACTCAACGCAACCCCACCACACATGAAGAGACCGAAGTAACACGCTGTATCCGTAACTGGCCTACCAGCGCCGAGTTACGCACGTATTTCATCGACTCCAGTGGCGAACACAGGTTGGTTGAGGAGGAGAAATTGCAGGCGTTTTTCATTTTTTGAGGTGAGCTGGACCATACAGAGTAGAAGGAAAAATCCCGGCATAAAAAGAACGCTTTAGGGACGTAGTTACGTAGGACAACTAAACAATCATTGTTATTTGAGCTTAATTCGAGTGTTTATAAATGAAGCAGCAACAAGGTTTTGTGTATAATGCCAAGTTGAAGCTGTGTTATTCGGTGATATGTCTCCCAACTAGTTAATAGATTATCTATCTGGAAGCCCTGTCAAATTACAGATATCGTTTAGTTATTTATTGGTAATAGTAGTCTTTCATATTGCTATCTCACAGCGCCCTTGAGAGTCATGTCAAAGGTTGAGCAGTTGATTGTTTATCTGCCTAAGTACAAATTATGTCGTCCGTTATGATCATTTGTTCACTAAGAGTGTTTGTTAAACCGGACGCGTAGTAGGGCCTGTGTTCACAAGAACTAGCGAACGTGAATTCTACCACCCGTAGTCAAGAGTGGACCCACAATTGATTGCCTTGGAGACGGCCTTTACTGGCTTCTTAACAGCACCCACTTTCTTCAACAAATTATGCAACAAAAAAGCATTAAAAAACGGAACAACTTAATTTGTGTGGAGGATGGGAAGTTCCAAGTAATTCGTTTCGATTTTGCACTTTTCAAATGGCTCATTTAAGTCCCTAACCAGAGTGTGTGTGCGTATTCGAACTCGCTCAACTGTTTACGGAGTCACTGGCTTGTGTGCACCCACTTTTGTCTATGGGAATAGAGAGACCAGCCTAGGTGGATCAGTTGCGTTATGATTAGGTTGATTCCTCTCGAACGAACCCAGCCTCCAGGATGATTTCAAATCAGCGAATGAATTATGTTTAAGACTTTGACAACCTGTGCTAGTGCTGACAGAAATCTGGACACCCTAACCGCGTTACGGTGTGAACCAAAGCGAATAACCATGACACATTTAGTATGGTCCATGATTTCATGATCCAATTCTCCAATGGACACGGATTACCAATTTCCAGCGCATCAATGTCTTCGAACTGAGTGTTATGCTCGCAAGGNGCAAGGCGAGCTGGAGAACACAGCCACACACCTACATGGCTCTTGTAAGCACGTATATGAGCTGTGGTGGTGGAACTGAAACATCGGGTTTGAATGTTGTTGGTTAACTAACTGATCACTAATTTTATACAGCTAAGTGAGAAGCAAGGAAGCTAGAGCTGCGGATTCTGCGCAAATCCAGGTAGGTATCCATGTTACAAAGCACATTTACTAGCATTCAAAGGGAACAAGCAGACGAGCACGTTGTAAACTAGGTGGATTGACAAGAGATTTTTTATGCATGCGGTAGTCAGGGTTTATTGTGATTGCCACTTAAGCATTCATTCAGACGAAACATTACAATCATAGGCATGTCGATCGAACAACCGCCAGCAGATCGATAATCACATACCGTAATCAGTACGCCACTGACCTTTAAACTGTGAACTATCCAGATCCATGTCATCCTCATCGCTAGAATCGTGCGCTCCACGTTCAACGACGGTGTTGCGGAACTTCTTGGACAGGTACAACGGATGATAGAAATCGCCGACCAAATTTTTGATAATTCGACCGATATCCCGAAGCATGACCCATTCCATTTTATAGATTCGAGCACGTTTCCACAACTGTTGAAATAAGCCGGTTTTGTAATCCTAATGTGAAAACGACATCAATGGGAATCGGGGTGAGGTGAGAGAGGAAAATTACTTTTTTCTCGGAGATTCGAAGCATGTCAGAATATGTAAATGCCACACCAAACAGAAAACGATGGAGTATCATTTTTATTTTATGCACTTGATCAGAAATTGAGAAACAAGGCGGTCCACCAACCCGCATTTTTGCTTTAGGGTCATAAGGTGTGGTTCCAGTCAGGCACTTCTAAAATGTTTAACTCCGACTGTCATCATATTTTTGTCTAAAGAGCTAGATCGTTGGTGCACTCCTCAGGGATGCATTATCGAGTTTCATCATACGAGGTCATGCCAAAAATAGAGTCCAAACGAGCTCTCCCTGATTGCCGATTTTTAGATAGAGTTCGTCTCGCTTGTGCATACGATAATAAACTGAATTGTTTTCAGGGTAACTGAAGGCGTTTGGTAAATGATGCAGAAAGTTTTATCAATATTAACCAAGTTCGGCGTTGTCTAGTTTCACCCTGTCTCAACCAGTGGGATTAGTGTTCGCGAATCCTCTTCGACAGCTGCCTCTTGTTTCGCCCATCTACCTCACTTCGCAAGAGCAGGTAAACGTGTGAAAGTTTCTGAATGTGGCTCGCGGTAAATGTTTTTCGGGTATGTCCGTATCGCTAGATAAGCGGTCTAATTCATGCGCAGTTGAGCCGAAAAACAGCCTGGTTTCACTCTGTTTTCAATCACGCTGGAATTGCGCTCCACGTCTGGGCTTCATTCAACAGAATCAGTCTGATCCAAAGTTGTCCGTACAGGTGAATCGGCTGTCCTACGGTGAACAGGAAGGGAATCAATGTACAATACGGGGACATCAGCCCGCAGCATTTTCAACGATCAGCAGCCAGCTGATGGAATTTATAGGGTAAATGCCACGCTGTCTTTCCATTACATGACCGGTGTGTTATATCGCTGTATTTGTTCCCAGAACTGAATGAGAAACTTTAATATGAATTTCCAAGGTCCTATAACAAGTAGCCTGCACTACTGCGGTCGGTGCTTTGCTTAATGTTGCAATTACTAGACAACCGGCTCTTATTTTATTAAAATATCTTCCAAATGAACGTTAATCATCTATCTTTTTAAGGCTATATTTCAGACCCTTTTCCCGGTGGTGGTACGGCCATGAGCTTTCGCTGCTTGTGTAAATGCATGGTTGAATTTTCCACACAACTCTAGCTAGCTCCTATCGCATGCGGTCCATCTCAGAATTGTGTTTCAATAGTTATTACCTGCCAAGAATTGAAAATTAATCGGTTACTCTGATCACACCCGACATAAGATGGTAAATAGGTAGGTAAGTGGGGGGGGGGTAAGGAGGTAAATTGGATGCTGATACACGTACAGTTCTTCCATATGTGAGGTCTGCAGGTTCAAATACTGGGTGGTCTGATATATATGCATCATTGATGAACGGAACTCGAAACTAACAGGTCCCCAGTGCATGGCTCACTGCAGGAACACGGGGGCGAGGTGATGTGTGATGGTGACATCTGAAACCTGGTCCGTAAAAATCAGACATAACTTCCCTAACACTACTACTGTAAAATAATCACGGAAGAGCAAAGTGACTGACAAGCAGTGTTGGAATGTGTTTACTTTATGCATAATCACAAATACCTAGATTAATTTGTTCTTGAACGTTCTCTTAACTGGGACGGTTGCTAAGATGGTTTCCAGCTTAGATTTTCCGGCACCGTATTCGTATTCTGTTTGTGGGATCTGGACAAATCATAAGAGACTGCGATAAATAGTTTACGAGTATCAAAACGGTGACAGGTGTTAACTTGTGTTCCTAACTTGACTAGAAAGCCTGTCATATTGAACTTCTCGCACATACAAACCATATGGACAAATAACACATTGGCTGAAACTAACCACACACACACACGTACGGACACAATGAGGATTGAACCCAATGGACTTACTGTTTTCTTCAAGAATTCCGTATACAGACGTTCCAGCGTATGTACCGTGAGAAACTCTTCCAAATTGAATCCGTTCTCCAGCAGCAGACTGACAAAATCGTTCTGATCGTTCAGAATCACGGTGAACATGAAATCGTCCAAACCACCACGCTGCCGTTTCCCGATGCCGGAGAGATGGTGTGCACGTGATTGGGTGTGTTGCGGGGCATGGGATGGGTGATAACGAGTCATGCACCACACCGTAAGATCACTGGGACTCATAAACTGTCAGATTTTACTTTTCATCTTTACTTTTGGTGTGATTGAGGCACACTCACACACGCCCACGAATAATCATCGTTTCTGTGATTGTGGGAAGCGACACTGTTCAACAAATCCTATCTGAGGAATATCACTGTGCGGTCCCCTCAATTCGGATGTTCATCCGTGGTAAGTGATCGCGTCATTAGAATCAGTCATTTTTCCCGTAAGCCAATGACTGGTGACTGGTGCAATGATTGGTGAGAATAGTGTACATTTTTATTAGCTCGTCAACGACGAAACTGGCAACCAGAGAACAAGTGGTAGTCATTCATCATAGATTTGCCTCCCAAATACACGTTACTGTTCCGCACCAATGAGGATGTCATCATTATGTAGTAATTTGTCAACCACACCCCAAAGTTCAATGTTTAAAAGCATTTGGATGATTAAATAACACACACAAGCACACGCCTTCAATGCGATGGGTCCGGAGTTAAAATCCCAAACGGGACGATGGATGTGCATTACTGATGAGCTCTAATAAGAGCAAAACTCGAGTATATATGGTTGAATCGATGACCTGAGTATTATGTGCAAAGGTGAAGTTCAAAGGATAGTCAGTTCAAATCAGCCAATAACAATTATCCCACACCACTACTCACGAGTGACTGTGAGTTAAATGCAATTACATAACACATGAAGCTTGTTCATACACACAGTTGACGATATATCACCTTCGATCTGGTAAATTTCGTTCTAAAACAATCGGGTCGAAGGTGATGCAAAACACGAAGTAGATTAGACATTGCCTACTGGTCTGGAAGTTACAATAAATTGGGGACTGTGTCCCTCGGAAATTTCTGTCAAATCGTGATGCTTCAGTACTTTTGCAGCTATTGTTTTTGCTACTTTTAAATGAATATCAAACCAGAAAACAACGAGCCAGGTGAACAGACGGATAAACAGACAGACAGATAAACCGACTGGCAGAAGAACAGGTAAACAAATCTGCGAGCAATCACACTGAAGCATCAGAAACCTTTGCGTTCCTCAAATTTACATTATGAAAATGCCAGTTGGGGCTCTCTCTCCCAAACACTTACCTTCCAATGTTTTCCTTCTAGGAATATTTTGGTTCGGGCAATATCTGCTCGATTTAGTCGAATGGCGATTTCCAGTTGATCCAAATTGAGTTCGTTTCGTGGTGTATCCAAGCCAGCTGAAATTAGGTAAAGGCACAAAAATAAGTATTTTTGTTTAAAGAACGCTTTTTTCGGCAATATTTTTATTCAAACTGAGATTTTATTTGTTTTCATAGTATCTTTCTGGCATACTAACTAGTGGGGAAACCATTATTTGTGATAAGTGACTTGAAATTCATCTTTTGGTAAAGATAAACAATCTTACAGGAAACAACGGTAATTTGAAATGAGATCGGCTTGCAAAAACCTTTCGAATGAAGTCGGTTACCTATTCTAATGCTTGAAAATAACCATATATATCACAGTTCGCTGATAAGTTTGATTTGATTTAGAATACTTACAAGATTTTTTCGAAAAAACTGGGAAACATGAATGATCACCTGCAGTATCCCAGGTATAATTCAAGCAGCATGCACAAACTGTGTTGTCATGACTCTTAAGAACCCATACAGATAGAATGTCAAATGTTTGGTGTCCACCATGTGGTCCATTATTATCTCACGCTCCGTCTGACCACATTTCATTTATTTTTTTATTGGATTATTTCTTCCTGCTCCCTATGATTGTTATTGTTATTATTGTTATGTCTTTGGCACTAGTCTTATCTATAAGCCGATGTTATATATATATATATATATATATATATATATATGTATTCTAGCAATGATAACAGGATCTCGACGCTTTGATCACTTGTGTCAAACTGGAAATGTCCACTGCATCATCTCAAATCGTGGATTGGGTAGTAAAATCGGACTTCAATTTTCGCTCGGAGGGTTCTTCTCTGACAGCTTTCTTTCTACCTGGGAATCAGCACTACGATTTTATATGGAATATCCTTTAAATTTTCCCAGCTGAAGGGAAATTTTAATCACATGAAGGTCAGTTTTCACGGGAAATTTTAGTCCAAACTCAATCCGTTTGTTTCATATGTAAGTTAACAATCCGAACCGGTCTTCAGGATGAGAGTAACTATCTATCTATGGTGATCAAACCGTATGGACTGTGGGCATAGGCGGGAAAGCATCAAAACATCTGTACCGATATTAGCTTTGCATAGACTCAGTCAAGTGACCGGAACAGATGATTGGTTGTGGAGTAGTTGCACCATGAAAACACGCTGTCCATCTTGTCCGTACACACGTGGACTGGAAGTGCAACGCTATGAACCTGAGATTGGTCAGCATTGACCCCAATCGGTACTCTGTGGTAATTAGCACTCAATCGGTTTTTTACACAACAATACTTAAAAAATAAACGATGTTTCAAAAGGGTAATGAAGTATTTTTCATAGTTCAGCTACCATACACATGTGACAGGGATCAGAGCCCATACCCATACTGTTCCATGGTGTTAAACCCCTCGAAATAGGTCCTGTTAGACTACTGGTCCGTATTAGTGACTAGCTCTCATCAGTTTTTTAGATTTGTCACTTTAACACGAAGTCACTTTTGATTAGTGTTATCGAATGTGTGTTGATAATTCTGTTCCCTCATAATTCTGTCACTGGCTCTTTCCTTTCTCATTGAATGATAGGCTTTGCACTGCAGTATTGTATTGGTGTTCGAAGCTGCTAAACTGGGTTGGTTGGTTTTGCGAACCTGACTAATTGGCGATTTCGTGATCTGCATCAAAAAGGTGACGTGGATTGAGTAACCAAATCTCTGTCGCATGAAATCCGTAGCCTGAAATAGTAGTTTTTATCAGTTAGGTAACAGGAAGCTCCAGTGGAATGAAATGCAATACATTATCGGTTAACAACTGAAAGACTTTCAGCAGAAAGTTACTGGAAGATAGGTAAAGCAGTCGGAAGTTTGGATAACCTCTACTTGGAATGATCGAGGTACTGGATAGACGGACGTATTGGGTACGACTTACTGGAGGTGTGATACTACTGTTAAAAATCCACGAGACGGTGCCCAGACGAGGATGGTTATTTATTAGGAATAACGGTCAGGTTATCGGTAAATTGACATTCATACAACAAAGTATCTCATTTGGAACGAGTTTTCAGAATTCCCACATTCACACAGAATGGTTAATGGAACGGTCCGGTAGTGGATGTCTATTATTGTAGTTACCTTACTAAACACAGCATTTCGCTCCAATAAGTTTTGTTCATTTTTAGACGGTTGGAAGAAACCGCCAGTCACAAAAATGACCATTGGTGCAAATCAGGAAATGGAGTTTTCGTGTATTCTACTATTTTTATCATTACTTCTCTGTACAAATGTAGACCTGAACACCTCAGTAACTACCGGAACATTATTTTTGGTAACATTTACCTTTTTCCTTTTAGTTCGGCTAATCATTTTTGAAGTCACAGACATTTTCTCCACCACTTTACTAAATTACGCACACTCTTTCATTTGCATCGTGTGTGGTGACATAATTAGGTTTGATTTCTTTTTTTTTTACTACCCTTGGATTACTGAACATTGTTAACTTTCTGACCAGACTCCGGGCTTGTCTTGATCGGTGTTTCGTTAACGACCTGAATTTATTTAACTTGCGCAGCCGTTCTCCTGCTGGCACCTCTGATCATGCAACACTTAAACTATCTCCTGTGATCTACAGTGGACCCATTCATCAATTCTACACTCGGCATCGTTATCTTCGGCGACAAGGTCAGCCCGAAAACCCCACCAACTAAAAGATATATTAGATCAGACAGGTGTCTTTCTATTTGTCTATAATGAACACTTGGTCTTCCGTGATAACCTGACTGAATATTTGAATTTCCGTTATAATACGTGCTGCCCGTTGGAAACTTTATTAGTACGGTCAGACCGTTTCTCGTCCCCTACACATAAAAGATTACGTCTGAAGAAAGAACAAGCTTTCGAGGCGAAAAAGCACTCTTTGGTAACATACCACCAGAAAGCAATCAATCTGGAACTGTGGAGATTAAACGTCGCTTATGTACATGTACTGCTGGCCAACAGGAGTCATCGCAATACATGTAAAATGCTGTTTTAGTTATGTGGTCTCAAAACGAATGACAATCAGCCAGCAACCAACGTGCACGATCTCAATCGCCATTTCAGCAATGCTGAAACCGACGCCCCCGTTCCATGCACAGCAGTCGGCTCTTCTCCTAATGTTGCTAATTTAATTACGGACCAAACAGAAGTATTCAAAACTTTCATCAGTCTGCAATCTGCTAAATTATGCGGTTCTGACGGACTGCCACCTGTGTTGCTCAAAGAACGTGCAGTTTACCTCTCCCCAGTTTCACCGACCTGTGTTTTACTCAGAATTGCATTTCGGACTGCTGGCGAGTGGCTTCTATTACGCCAGTAACCAAAAAGGAACTTCTAAACTTCGTCCGATTGCTTGCACGTTTGTTGGTTTGAAAGTCGTGGAACGAGAAATGTTGTCCCAGCTGAATGCACCTGATCCCACTCGATTTGCCGATTGAAATTTAAGTTCGATCATCAAATCGATGGCATCCCTCATTCAATAGGGCTCTTCATATGAACGAAAATGTAAAGCTGTGTTTCGTTGATTATAACGACGTCTTCAATCGTGTTGATAGGCCCAAATTTCTTCACACTCTCTCTAGGAAGGGTGTGCAGCCGGAGCTTACTAATATGCTACTTATTTATTTCACTCATTGATTACAGTTTACTAAATTTAAGGGTCGCAACACTTCACTTTTACCCTCCACTCAAGGAGTTCTTTAAGGCACTATTCTCTCTCTCTTCTTGTTTACAACCTTTCTTTCTTCGATGCCTGCTTTTGATGATTGTCTGCTCATTAAGTATGCCGATGATGTTGTACATGGCATGGTGTTTTGAACTCCTCCGTGTACCCCAAACTTATGCCGAATATTTCACTGCTCACCGACTGGTCTTCACAACACAATCTTTGAATGAATCTTTCCAAGTGTAATAATGTTTTATTTTTTTGTTGAAGGGTGACCAATACGTTGATGTCATGAACTCTTGTCAGCATGTCATTATCAATGTAGAACAAGTTTCCAGACCGTGCTTCATCGAATACCTCGGAGTCATCATTTCCCGCAATCAATCTTGGTCTCTTCATGTCGTCGAGACATTTCACGAAGTCAGAAATCTCAATTTTTACATTATTCGTTTATAAATGCCATCTACCCTAACTCATTTAATGAAACGTTTTGTCTTCTCTTGTATCCTTTCCCACTGGCTTTATCCATTCCCAGTTATTTTTCTGGGTCTTTTAATCAAAGACTGCAAACTCATACGTACATCCATCAAGCACGTATGTCGATACAGTGGTATATCTGGCGAGCATCTAGTACAGTTTATTATTTCACAGCACTTTAGGGCTTTCCAGAAACTTTCTACCAGAATACTACCAGACCTCATCTCACCCTCTGTACTCTCATCTTAGTGATTGTATCTCTACATCTGGCATTCGCTCCAAGTATAAGCGTATAGCAGCACGCACCACAACCTACAAGTCTTTTGTAATACCGTACTTGGCACGGTTTCTTACTAACGCTGATCTTATCATTGAGATTCTTAAACACAAACTGCTGAATTTGCCTCATTGGTTTGTATATGCTGCTTATCATCATTCTTTTTGTTTTTACCATACCGTTTCCACAGATGAGTGATTGTGCAGTAGCTGAGTGTTCATCTGAATTGACTTGATATAGTGACCATCCGTCGCTGTCATTGTATGATGCTTTCTAACAAGCAAAATAAAATAACTGTACAGTGCTTTCAAGACTTTTCAGTGATGAGTGACATGTCCAGGCTACATGAAGAGTAGCGAAATCAAGCCCCCCACAAACCACTTTGGCGAAAACAAAACATCCTCCACAGAAGGACAGAAACTCACCACTACTCAACAAGGCTGAAATCATGTACCCGTCCAGATCGGTGTCCTCACTGTCAAACACAGATAGAAGATGTCCGTAGTTCTCGGTCAAATCCCGTAACAATTCAACTAACCGAGAGTATGCTTTCAAATTTACTGCTTTCGGTTTGGCAGCTTGTTGCCCCTCCGTGGTTCGTGCACCATCTGCCCCGTCACGTTTTTCTCCCAGGCGAGCCTCTTTTGTGCGCGATTGGAATTTCTTGCCTCTGGCGCGACCACCTTGTGGTTGACCTTGAGCTTCTGTCCGTGTTTCGTGGATGATACTTGCGATTCTGATAGATACATAGTATGAAAGGAAGAGACAAGGAAATAAAACAGTTTCACAACTTACACTCGTCGAGAGGAATGATTAGACAATTTGATATCTGCGGATCATATGTGAACGTACTTCATATCGATTTCCTCATCCGTGATCACATTCTCTTCGAATGAATTCTTAAAGGCCATGAAATCCATTACGTTTGCAATCACATCAGCCATGCCCCCGGTGCCCTGAAATAAAGCACAATACATTAATGTGGCACTCAGTAGTTTCTAACAGATGAAGCATTAGATATGTCCACTCTGATTTGCTAATTTGCACTGAAAGAAGCGAATAACCCATTTCCCTAAATACCCCCCGCTCGGGATTAGAGGAACTCAGTCATATTTCTCTTGGTAACAGATTTGATCTAACAAAAACCGTGGCAACTATTATGCTCCATTGCTCCGAAATCTGAAAATATTGTGATGGAAGGTGATACAAAGAGAGTCCCGGCTGGCGATCGAATCAAGAATAGGGCCCATCCAACCAGATGCGCATATGTAGCGGCTGGAAGTACTTCGCGAGACAATGTGGACTACCACTCAAAACGAACGAATCGACAATTACAGCCCGACGGACAATCCACATCTAGCCAGAAAGATATCCACCGAATACCACAATGTCGGAGCTGTCCATCAACGTATCTCGCGCTACGATCGGGTCAAACCAGTCGGAACGGCACGCGAAAGAAGAGGAAACGTACGTGCCAAGTGCGGAACAAAACCAACAGGAATGGAACAACAGAATGAGGCATGAATCATCTTGCCGCGCGGTTGAGAATTGATTGTGTATAATCGAACGCATACACCGGTTGTTTTCGAATTTGATCAATAAAGGTTTTATCAGCCGACTCACCTTCTCGTTGCAATATGGTAAAAATCTCATTTTGCTACAGGATGTGAGCTACACAATGATCGTGTACACTCAGAATCAAAACCCAAACGGAAGAAGTGTGCCCATGGTCGGTAAAATAAGATCCAAGTAGAAAATCTACATGAGTGTAAAAATGGTCGATTACACCGAAACTGACTACTAACATACATTGAAGTAGGCAGTTGTAGAATACAGCTATCCGGAAAAAGTTCTTCCATTCAGATCCTTCGCAATACATCAACAAGTTTCAGCATTGCCACATCGTTTACCCGTATGGGTCGCATTCAATTGATTGTCAGTGTTTGGAATATAACCAAATCAACGCAGGAACTGGTGTGGTCGATGAGCGGTTCTTTGAAAAATTCTATTTCCTTTAAATGTGGGTAATTTTAAGGCGATCGATGGAGTCCCATCAAAATGACATTCATTATGCCTGTAGTCCTGAGAGCGGGAAAAATCGTGGTCAGCTGTAGAGGAGAGGATGTTTTTTATGACCACCAAAAAGAAATCACTCACAAATGATAGAATTTTTTAGTCCTCCAAAGGCCATAACGCCTTTCACACCACATAGATCCGGAACTGACTGAGTAAGGTGACACTTTTTTTTACCGCTGACCACAATTGAGCTTGTCTATTTGAACGAACGAATCAGACTTGACTTTAGGCCAGCACCGCCCAAGAAACATTTCATTTATAAAATGAAAGAGTGAAAACCATTAGTCCGATGCACGCATGCTGATTTGTCCAAGGGAAAAAAGAATCATGATATTTATGAGGTTCAACAGGGACGAGAGATAAAAGTTGACATGTTATCTTTCAACGATATAGCTGTTTGCCACAAGAAAACGACAACGGTCCTAAATGATTAAGGGATTCTCTTTAATTAGAAGGAAATGCTCAGAGGGAGGAGCGTGTGATTGAAGCGTGAAATGACAGAGTCGTCGCGTTCATAAACCACGTGTTGGTGCAATTCTGATACGCGATGAATGCATGGATGAATGAGGGTATTAGAGACCAATTTTATGGATACCAGTTATGGTTGCTTTTTCTCGCCCCCACCATGATCTAAACTACTCCTTGAAGTATGCCGTCTGTGAATGAATGGGCGAGACAAGTTAGCTAAAGCGTTTGTGAGGATAAATTCCTGCTACTTCGGGATCTTTGCGATCCAACGAACCAACAAACAAACATAGGATTATTATGAAGCTCCTATGGAATCTCAGGAGGAACACTCCTCCCGGGGAATGTGTAATGTGATCTGTTTCTCACTTTAAACGAATTTCTGTTAGAATAAAATGTTGTAAAAAAACGGCAGGAACGAGAAAAGTTTTCTATCTAATTTGTACGTTGAGAGCATCTAACGGTCAAAGTGATCATCAAATCAGCGGCAACTCAGAAAATGCAAAAATATTTCAGACGAGTATATCCAATTAAGGTTCAACAAGAGGATAGGGACGGTTCTTCAATGATACAAAATTCTTCATAAAAGTGGAATATAGCCCATCAGTTTTGCTAAAAAAGCACACCAGAATCCTTTGCACAAGTTGCCCGGGTAACAGTTATCCATGCTACATGCAAGCCGCACTTTGGTTGGGAGGAGAAACTACTACCATACCTTGTCAACATTAAGTGAATCGAACCAGGAACACAACAAAATGGATCAATAAGTCGGTCACCACGGTCAAGTGTGAATTTTGTAATGAATCATTGAATGAGTGGGTTCAATCTATAGCCCCTCAGTAGCCTAGTAAGCAAATTGCATTGAGGCCGAGGTCCTCTCGAATAACACCGATTTCTTTGAGCCAAATACAACTACCTACCAGTTTCTGACATTTAGATACACACTTAATGAGATATTTAGCAATGATGCATGGATACAATTAAAGAACTAACAGTATTTCACCCGAATAGCAAGATTAAATTTGAACTCATTCACTAGCTAACAGAAATTACATTGGTTCTCCGTAACTCCCGGATTAATTACTGTATTCTATCCACAATGCCAATGGCAGCAACCTGTCAACCACAGCTTCTCTCTTTGTTACACGCATATTTTATCATCCTTGTTACGTCGTTTATCATCCGCATCGCACCTTTTCACAGCCTGATCCCATCTATCATATCCTCATAGCTCAATGAGTGAAACATGTGGTGGTGAGAATAACTCACAGTTATCCATGATTCTATAAAGGAT
Organism: Echinostoma caproni; assembly: GCA_900618425.1. Lineage (NCBI taxonomy): Eukaryota > Metazoa > Platyhelminthes > Trematoda > Plagiorchiida > Echinostomatidae > Echinostoma > Echinostoma caproni. The sequence goes on from UZAN01040583.1 coordinate 62,077, forward strand.
GATAGCTTTGTACCGGTTGCTCCAAGGGATCTTCAGCAGAGGTAAGCATAGTATTCGATCCACGATATTCCATCAACAGATCTGACACAATAGCCTCCATGACTTTCGACAATATCGGAAGAAGTGTAACAGGGCGGTAATTGGCTGGATCACTGCGAGATCCCCCTTTGTAAATGGGAGAAATCACCCCTTCCTTCCATGCCTGCGGAATTACTGCCTCGTTGAACATCCTTTGATAAAGAACAGCCAGAGGTTTGGAAATGTTATTGGCTAGCGACATCAGAGTCCGGGGATGCATATTGTCCGCACCTGGGGATGAATTCTTACGCAAAGTTAATAGTTTTGTTCTAACTTTCTCACTGTCAAAATGTATGTTATCCAGTGACGGATACGGTATATAGGGTAGTTTGCTTGGAATCTGTAGTGCTTCGTGTGTCGTTGCAATAAACACCTGAGCGAACTGTTTTTTGAGGAACTCAGCTGCTTCTAGAGTGGTAGTTGAAACATTTCCGCACGATCTCAATGCTGGTATTCCGCGTTTCACCTTCCTTGTAGAATTGATATGTTTATAGAGCAATTTTGGATCAGAAATGAATTTTTGAGCCAGGGTTTATTGGTACATCAATTTGTCCTCTCGTACCAACTTGGTATATCGATTTCACAGTAAGGAATAGTTATTCCAAGTTTCGATAGATGAACATCTTCTGTACTCCCGCCAGGAAACGTTCCTTTGCTCTATCCATTTCTTTGTTCGGCTGCGAATGAATGAATGACGAGTTTTTGGATTTAGCACAAGCTTTTTAACTTGTTGCAGCCGTTACAATTTCGGTAAGATAATCAGTGAAGCTTTTCCATGCCACCAAAGGATCGTGATCATCCTCCGGGAGGACCCAATGCCTAATTATTGCCAGGTTTTGCAGCTTTTTGTAGTCTATGATGGCACGAGTACTGCTCTTTCGGTTTTCTTGGGTAGATGCGTAGCCTATATGATCAAACATCAATACGGCATGATCACTACATCCTAGTGGAGACGTGACATTGACAGATTCCACCATCAGCTCCTCGTTAGTCAGCACTAAATCCAGTGTTGATGGTTTGTGACCTGCTCCAAATCTGGTGGGTTCTGTTACGTGGTTGTACAGTGGGTGCAATTCAATCAACTGAGATAATTGTTTCTTGAATGGCTGGCGGGAAGTCCTCGATCTTATGAGATTGGGGCAGTTAAAGTCACCCATTATGAGGGCATGGGTGAAATTTAGTGATAACGCATTCCTCATGGTTTGCAACAAAATCTCGTTGGCTAAGTCTGAAGATGCGGGAGGTCGATACACAACACCGATTAGACATCTATCATTTTTTGAGGGTCTTACTGAACACCATAACGAATCGGGGCCTGCGTCGAGAATATCAATCTGTTCACACTGTAGATTGTTTCGATGATAAAGCAGCACTCCACCGCCTCGTGTAGGACGATCACTTCTGAGCAGCGACATTCCAGATAGAAGCAATTCCGAGTCGAGAATGTCGGTGGTCAGCCAGGTTTCAGTAACGGCAACAATGTCAAATCGATTAGTTTTCCAACGAAGTTCCATCTCGGAGAATTTACTAAGGTAACCTCGTGCATTGGTATAAAAACATGAAAGATATCTTCGGCAAAGAAATCTATCTGGGTATGTAGTGTTGTTTCTGCCGACCAACTTGGGGTCGGCTAACAATGTTTTTTTGTAGAATTGGCTTCCTCGGTGCTGCTTGGTGAACGTGGATTGATAAAGACCGCGCTAGTGGAGGAAGGTGGCGTGTTAGTATCGGTTGCCGTTTTCGGACTTTGCTGGTATCCAGTATTATGTAATAGTCTTAGGCGTAATTCCGGCGGACCCCTTTTTCTATTATCCTTCCACGACTGCAATACGAAGTTCGCCATTTCTGGCGTTCCGAGGGTCACTTTCATTATCTTCGGGCCGTTCCCGTGGGTCTATAGATTGAACCCACTCATGCAATGACTCATTCCAAAATTCACACCTGACCGTGGTGACCGATTTATTGATCCATTTGGACGTGATTCGCTTCCTTACTTGGTCGACCGAAGCTAATTACCATCGAGTTTGTGCATTCTCGTCTACAGTTCACACGATCAACAATCAAGGACATAACGTGCCCAGGTGGGGAATGTCGCGGGGCGGGGCAGGGGGGGAGGGAAGGGGAACAAACAGTCAATCCCCACCCGACACGGGAACTTTCATCCTCGATTGGGAACTCACTCAAAAAGTACTTTTGTTTGTCTATGAAGAAATCAGTTCACTCCGACGGGACTGAGTTTTGATAGGCGATCGACGGTTGTCATCTTGTGTGAAGGGCCCGATTAATTTAAACGACGAATGTTTGGATTAGGTCTTTATGTTTTTTCATAGGTATCAGGCACCGTTGATGATCTGGGGTATGGGTTTCACTCCTTGAGAGATGATTGATTCACCATGAGGTAAATGCATTTAAATACGTTGAGCTTAACAGCAATAGGAAGGTTTTATGTATGTTTCTATGACCGGCTATACTAAGAGTAATGCGGTACAAGATTGCCACGTGACAAAAATCAACACAGGGCACAAACAACAGCGTTTCGCTGCATTTCGTATTAATGGAACCTAACGGAAAATATTGACTGTCACGATAATTTTGGTATTGATAGTACAGTGAAACATTAACACCAAGCTTGTTTCGAATAGACATGTTAGGATTGTCTTAACCATCGTAAGAATGCAAGGAAAGGCGTTGTTATTTGCACCACTGCCAGTGTTGTTTCATTGGCTGAACTGATTTTCCTGAACCATACTTATGAATGAACAACCACGATTTATGCAGGGAAGGAATTAGCAGTGTATTGTTAGTAATGAAGATGTGACAATGTGTTATGCGAAAGAATGTTTTCGTATCAGTTGACTGGTAGCAACACGGCTACTGCTATGGTGCATATTCCCTCGTTACATACAAACGCCACTGAACTCAGTACACAAGTATGGCATGCACATTTTGAACCATCGATTGGAATTCGTGCACGAAAATTCAGCTTACCCGGACAATTACCATCGGACAACGATTCAGTGTCACTGACGCATACACATGTTCGATCAAGGAGGATCCACTGCCAGCCACAATGCCACAAATGGGCACTTTTGCGATGACTTCACTTGGTGTGGTCTGCGTTTCAGTCATACTTGCATGCGAGCCGCGTGTGTCCATTCGTTCCGGGGTAATCATGGCCCCGGCCACGGAGGATAGATTTCGCGGGACCAAGGACTCACCGTCACGACCAAGTGACCTGTTCGGGACGGACGGATCGGTATCCCCTGGAATTATTGATTGCTTCGAGTGAATTCGAGGGGCGACTGGATCACCTCCATCAAATAGTCCATCTACGAGGCTTGGTAACGCGACAGAAGCGCGGGGTTTTTTGGTACCTAGTATTGCTGGAGCGTCTATACTAGGCTAGAGGATGTAATAATGGATTAGGGAGGAAATAACAGATGGTACCTTGGGTAATTTTCCAGCGGTGTTCTTCTTATCGACTGATCCTTGTTTTGCAGAAGTTTCAGCGGTCTTCGAACTTAAGCTCGTGGTTGATGAACGTGTTGTGGGCTGAACAAGGGAAGAACGAAAAGTAATTATTCTAATCCTCCATACAGTCAAGTATTTTATTAGTAAACTAACTTACGAATTAAGTACTGATTTGGTTCTCAGTAATACTAATCCAAAGAAACCTGAAAGGAGTTGTTGTGAAGCAATATGCAACTGTTTGAATTTGACGGGATGTCGTCACCAGTAGTTAATTTCACTTAGCTTCTGCTAATCTCTTGCCATGCAAAACATGACTTCTTAAGTAACATGAAATTGCACCAAGTCTTGGCACAATATGTCTCCAACTTGACTGGGCTTTATTCAAAGGCACATCTTCAGCCTCTATCTTGCAGGCTGCTAGCCGGTAGTGTGCTCGTGTGTGATTACCGGTGGCTCTCTGAGGAGGCTCATTCTCATCCCCATTAATTCAAGCAATCCCATTAGTTTGACCGATTTTCCCTCATTGGCGTTTGACTAGACAGTTGGTCTGGTCCTCCCATTAACAAGTGACCATTTTCACGTCATTGGAAAACCCGTCGACAATTTCAGACCTCAAACTGCGTTATTCCTTCTGTCGAGCGGTTTGCTGCAAAGCAGGAGCTGATGCATGTCTCGGCATGTCGTCCAGATTCGGGTGAGTGTTATTTTGAATTGTGAACACCAAACAGGTGGAATATATCCTAAGAGAGATAGCAGTTTAACAACCAAGAATTGCTGTTCCGACCAGGTGCTCCTCATCCAATTGTCACTAGTACGATAGCCGCAATCATACTTGGAATTAAACCCGGAACAGGAAGTAAGCGTTTACTCAAAGATATTTACTTATACTCGCGTTCCGTTTCACCCTGAGCCTAGTCGGGAGTGGATATTCTGCAGAACTAATGCATAGGCAACTGCTGAAGCAACCAAACTGAGTTGACCTTTCCAATTTCTTTAAATCGCCGAAGAAGCGAATATAAGCAGGAGAGAAAATCACCTTAGCCCAAGTGACAATGGTCCGTTCAAACAGGATACGTGTTTCCAAATATCGATTATATCGGATCTCCTTCGATTCAGCACGGTCGTTATTAACCAGTAGGAGATACTGATGGTTATCATTCAGACGAAACTTGCGTCGTTTCCCACCCGTGGTCCAGTCACGTTGCGATTCGGACAGTTGAGCGGATGCAGCTGACGGTTTACTCTGCCCGAATGGTACACCAGTTCGTTGCGCATCGGCTGGTGGGGCTGGTTTGGATTGCATGTCATTGAGCAGACGTTCAGACCAGTAGGGTAAATCCATGGAACTGGTTGAGCTGACTGCATTCTCATCCGGTTCCTCGTCCGACAGCGGTTCTGGATAGTAAACGGTGGTTCTGGGATCTCGACCCTTTGAGTGCTTTGGGAGCAGGAGAAGACAGAAAGAATCAGAATGAAGATACACAGATAACACGCTCTTTGAGAGTCCTAAATAGATTTCACAAAGGAAAGCTAATTGTTACAGATAGATTGTTACAGAAAATGAAAACAAATTCAAGAGGTCAATCCCATACAATCAATAAGTGATCAAATCCGCAAAAGAATGTTAGAATTGACCCCGAAGAGAATGGGATAAACACAAAGTTTGATGATGAGGTTTTAGAACCATTAGAAGGACTTTATCAAGACAATTAACAAGCTAATACTTCTCATTTTAATCACAGTTACTTGTGATTAGCGGTGTGGGATAACTGATATTGAGTTGAACTAATCATCCTTCATATTTCACCTTCACGCACAATCCTCAGTTCTTGCAGTCAACCATACACTGGGAAGCACCAGAACCGAGTTTTGCCCCTACTGAAGCTCAACAGCAATGCATATCCACCGTTTCGTCCGGGTTTTGAACCCGGACCCATCGTATAGAAAGCGTTTTGGTTACCAATGTACCAACCAGTTCATACTAAGGCTGAACCGAATTGCCAATTCCTGGTTTGTTCAAGTAAACTGTCATAGTGATTGCAAAACACAAACTGGATTCAAACACCTGGGCTTTGTCACATTTGGCCCCAACACACACAGATACAGAACTTCGACTTCCCAGGGAATTTTCATTGACTGTAAGCGAAGAGATCATTCCATGTTCAGCCTTAATTTATCGGTCGAAAGGAGTGAAAACAAATCTGCGGCATAGCAGATACCACTCCCTCAGTGGATAATCCTGTACAGTAGTAGGAAATAGCAAACATCAGGAGAGTAAGTCCCAGTGCAAACTGAACAGCTTTCTTGATTGTTGAGATCAGCCCTCCCCCCACCCCGGGAATGGATTGTTATCTCTGCGGTAGAACAGACTCAATGAGACACGGGAAACCCATCATCACTGACCTGTAATCCGCCTCCGTCTGGCTTAAAAAGTTCGTGAAAAGCAATTTGATCGGATCCAGTCACCCCGACCATGACCATATGATCGCCGCCGTAAGCCTCCATGTAATCACGAACAGCCTCGCCGGCAACCTTAGTCATTCCACGATCTAGACCGTCCGAAATGATGCAACAGCCTGGTTCAGAATTTCGGGAATAAGCAGAATTGACATGTGAGAGGAATTCGTCTATCGTCTTGAGCAAACATTAAATCAACATGTGACCAGAATTGAATGTTGCCATCAAATAACAATACGCTTAGTCAAATTTTCACGCTCTGTAAGTTGGAAGGTATCTGGTAATGAATTACGATTTGCAGTATGTTGGACGCTGCTAGCGGTAGAGCGCAACCACATTGATGTCACTCAACTTGACAACTGAAGACACGTATTCCAAACCGAATTATTGGTTATATGTATCCTCGAAGAAGCATTTACGAAACTGAAGATAAACAGGAATATTATCAATGCCAACCCGATAAAGGATCCGGTGTGATATTGTTGGACTGTGCTGAAAACGCTAAAAAGATGAATGGCATTGTGAGAGAGGTGGCGAAATTCATCAAAGTTACAAGAGATGAAGAACAAGGAAAAACAGTAGACGAACACAATCATGTCACTTAGATTTCTGAGAGATAAAAGCATCATCTCCAAGGTAGTTTGCAGACAGCTGAAACCAACAGGAGGCCCAAGTCTTTACGGTTTTCCTAAAGCTAATAAGCCGGAACGTGTATCTAAGACCTACTGTGGAAGTGCACGCTTCTCCTTACCACTCGATTACCCAAAGCTTTGTGAAAATTTGGGTACCTGTTCATAGAAAGACATCACAAGAGAGTCTAAAGGAGACACTCCGATCTAGGGAAGCTATATCAGAAAGACACACAAATGGATAATCGAATGACATCATTGGATGTGAAATCGCTGTTCATCAATGTTACTCTGGGGGGGGACCAAATAGATATTTTATTCCACTAAATCATAGAAAATGGGATAGTTTTTCATCAGTTAACTTGAGGAAGTCAAAACTACGTTGTACACACGACGTCCGGTTTAATTTTAGGGGGTCAAACGATTCAGACACACGGACAAATGTGCAATGGGAGTGTCTCTTTTGTTTGACATAGGCATGTGAAATCGATCAGGATCAGCCGCCACCGCGAGAACGTGTCGGCGATTTGTCGAGGATCCTGCACACGTAGTCACCAGGTTAACAGGTTAACGAACAAAGAACGCCAACCCCGGTTTGTGCAATCCCTCTGTCAGTGCCTTCGTGACTCCGATTCCGGACAAATGACCATAGACTGTGATCAACCCCATACCATAACGCACATTCTCACTTTCTTAATCCACATTTGGCTGACAATAATCACAAAACACTTGCACTGTTTGCAGCTGGGATCGTTGGGATACGCATCATGGGACTAGGTTCAGTGATAGTTCTGATGAGACACAACACTATGTGAAGCAACCAAAGGCCCAATGGTATCACCACGCAACCAAAAACAACTCTACATGCACCTCCCGCTCGAAGGCATTTACAATAGTGATCTATTAACAATACAATTTGATAAAATGATCGTTTGAACGTCTCCTGAGGCCTGTTTACGTGCCCATTTCATCATCCGATCGATGTGGTCACTGAATCTTAAGGAAAAACTGCCGATTCTCTCCACGTTCTTCATTTGTTTGCTCACGTTCGCATTTAGTATAATCACGGGACGGATCGTGGATATCAGACATCAAGAAAAATGAAGATGCATTCCAAAATTGCTTATAAGGTACGCTCCAAAAGCTTCTAAAAGTCTCCGAGAACGCTACTTTACAACAGCAGACGCCTTGACGATAAATATATTGCGAACAAATCTCCCCAGTTACCCTGGCGCAGGACCAAGACCGAACCCGGAATCGTCCCCCGTGATGCTCCCTACGACCGTTTGACCTAAATCGGATGCATCTGGCCTCATCTATCCTATTCTCTCCCTCACTACGGTTCATTGTTTCTCTGGTCAGAAAATTGTTATTTCATGTTTTCAAAGCAGCCACTCTTCACTACATCCGTTCGATGCAATCAACTTGCTAGAATTGTAACATGGCTTGCCGTATGTGTATTTAGGTCATATAAAGGAATCATCCAGAGGAAGAAGTTATCGAAAACGATCATAATCACTACTCGTGTAGTTCTGCCTGTGTCACAGTGGGACTGCTCGTTGATTCACATACACATCACCGGAGTGCGTGCCCAGTCCTACTTACTGTGATACAATATCAACCGATTGCCGACTGTCAGTTATATTGGATTCGAGTACATAGAAATGCAAAACATTTACTGTAAAAGAACCAATAAAACATGTTGTGACCCCATAGCACACTAAGACAGTTAAATAGCTGCTCACACCCCTTGGCAGTCGGAAGATAGCTGAGGCAAAGGATAAGGAACAGCATGATCAGTCTTACATGCAATGGAAATGTTTGTAATGACAGACAATGAGCACTGGACAGCTGTTTCGTTCTACTTGAGACTCGTCAGTAGTGCGTACATTTTACATCCGTGTCAGGACTCGAGTCGCGAACCTTCGGGCTTAAACTTCAAAACCTTACCCTTTTGTCGGTCATCACAAGCACTTCAATCACATTGAAATGCATTTAAATGGTGGATAATTACCGATCTCCCAAGGAGTTGGATCCACACACAAGATCATCAGTAGTGCCTGGCACCTGTGAAAAACCGAATTAGCTAATCCAAATATTCACTGTCCAAGCATGGTTACGCCCCTGTATTTTTACAGATTTGGCCCAACTGTTAGCGAGTTCAGATAATTTACAAATTACTTATTGAAAACCAGAATATGTTTTGTTGGTAAATAGCAGCTCTTTCCTCGGCACACGAGAAGCACCGTAGAAAACCAGAGGGTCGGCCATCCAACTGCTGACGTTTTCGAAGCCTAAGTGGGATGAAATTTCTGCCTTTAAACAGTTAAGACCGAGAGTTAAAACATATTTGTTCTTTTCTTGTCAAATATATGGTGGTATGAGAAGTACAGTACAGTCAAATTTTTTTATACAGCAGTCATGGTGTGTTTTGTTGGTGCTTGCATAAAACGTGACTCCTGCAGTTTGCTCGTTTGGTTGGAGTCAGACTCACCGGCACTTTCAGCCGCTTTCCACAGTCCATTTTTCAAGGTCAATTTGAATCGTTTGCTTAGCTCAGCTCTTGAGCCAATGATACTGATGATCAGCGTGGGTGGCTTCAAATTCCAGCGATCGGCCAATAGTTTTTGCCATTGGTCACGTGATGGACGACCAGTGACCCGCGTAAACTGTTAGTAGATGGGAATGTGCATGTGCGATTACGGCATGTTAATAGAGTAATATAGAGAGGAGGCGAATTGGCGGTTGAAGTATCAAAAATCAATTCTGCCTGATGCTAAATCATCATGATTAAAATTGACCATGCGTAGTTTAGGCTTTCAAAATGTATTTGTCAAACAACTTTTTTCATGTGAGTAATGGAGGATTTCATTCAATTTCAAAGAGAATTGCGTCGTGGATGTAGCAAATGAAGCTTAAACTGAAACGCTAGGAAGCACTGTACAGCTGTTTCGATGAAAATGAAGCATTCCATGAGATACCAAACTAGTTTGGTTGCGGTTCACTATAGATCATTAATCTAACCAACATGGAATATTTCACTACCCACCTAAGAACTGCATACAATGTACTCCCAGAGTCGGTCAGTAGCGGATTGGCACAAATGCAGTAACTGCATTGAAAATGTCAGCTCGATTGCTGATTCAACTTTTGCCAAACTCTACGTACAAGTGAACACCGAATTATACTATCCGAGCTGGAAAAAGCAGTGATTGAAACCGTGGATTAGAAAGCTCCAACTACAAAGCTACGAAATATTTCTGTCCTTTATTGATAAATAATAAAATCAGTCGCACAATTTATTACCTTGTAACTATTCTGGCAGTGGTAAATTGCTTTATTTCACTATCTCATCAAACAAATTTTATGAGTTCCAATCCCACCATTACATTTGCTTAACACTAACCGCCTCTGTTTGGGTACCCAGACAACACCTGAACGGTTGGTTGCAGCCACCTCCTCTCTAAAGGTTGATTGTATAATTTTATTTAATAAAAAAGGTTGAACAAATATTAGGTTATTATGAGGAGCACTCCCATACCCAAAACATGTCTCATCGCCTATTGTTATTATCCGAGCTGGTAATTTATTGATAAATTCAAGCAGATTTCAGTGCTGCATTTCATAAAAGTATACCTCTGTACCATTCTTAAAGAAACATGCCTTTTGGTCTTTACGATTCTTTCCTTCACTCTAATTTGTGACAGATATAAAATGCATTCTTACTGGAAAACACAACACACTGATTGTAATCGCACTCTGTTCTTGTGATTTTCATTTCACAGAGCACACTGCGCGCAATTCTCTTTGCTCCCCCGAGCTCTCAGCAAATATCCACAGACTTGTACTCACTGTTACCCGAAAACAATGACCTCAATTTCTGCTAAAGAACTCTCACTGTGAGGTGTGAACTTCCAGGGCTAGAGTGTGGACCCACTGGGTTGGGTGTTTGGAGCAACGATCGAACACTTCCAACTTGGTGGTCCAGTTCATTTGTTCGCATGGCTACCGTGCGATTGTGTGTGAGTGTGTGACCCTTTTCAAATTGAATTACTCTTACTCCTCCAAACCTTCTGTGCAAGGTCAGGCCCCGTGTTAAGGTTTTGTCAGCAGAGCTGGGTCAGGTCGGTGCACAGCCGCGACGAGGTGAGGCGGTCGGAACTGGGCCTTTAGGCCGTTCCATC
>UZAN01040584.1:22332-36525 GCA_900618425.1 Echinostoma caproni
TAACCCTACTCCAATCACTCCAATCACACTATGTGGTGCGGCTTTGATACCGTTACTACAGTCAACTGCGCGGCATATGATCGTCACACCTTAGTTATTAGTCAAGCTTTGCAATTTGAAAATTTGTAAAATATAAATTTTTTCAACATTCGTTGACCTCAGAATATACCGATAGTTTTTGTTCTGACTCGCCTACGGCGGTGTGACCAAAGGTTGTGCGTCGAGGCTAAAGGACTGCGGGTCGTGACTAAAGCATTGCGGGTTTTGGCTAAAGGAATGTAGGTCAAGGCTAAAGGAATGTGGGTTTTGGCTAAAGGATTGTGGGTTTTGGCTAAAGGATTACGGGTCGAGGCTAAGGGATTGCGGGTTTTGGCTAAAGCTTGATGGGAAAAGGTGTAGTTTGCCTCAATTAAAGTCAATAATAGAGCAGTTATGTGCCTACTACTCTACTTTGCAGAAATGTATACGGGAATTCTTTTCAACTGCGACCAAATCATTTGAAAGTAATAACATCGTGGATAGTTCAAAGTTAGCAAAATAGAATACTATTAGTCTACGATGGAACCTCTATTGCATTACAGCCGTTTTGTAGCCATCATTTCCTGAAGTTGCAGTCCTCTACTGACAGTTTTGTTACCTTCTTTGGTTTGGTTCAGCCCAGACCCCGTACAAAAGAGAGCGCATCACGTGTACACAAAGGAAAATCGAAACAATGAATATCAACCGACTGCGTACTCAGTACAATCTGAGGCACACGTGGCGTAAACACTTCTGGTGTCTTTCGAATGACAGTAATTTGCTACTTGCTGTTTAATTGTTATGAAACTAGCCGGGTGGTTATCAGTCCTTCATTGTCTGCCGTTAAAACCACTTATTCTTACCCTCCATGAAAATTTCCCCCACTCCTGCCAAATACCGTTGTATTTATCACTTTGAGTGTGCCTACTAGGACAAAAGAACAATTACGTTGCAGAGTAATGAAACACAGCCCAATTTTCCCTGAGAAACAAAGATACGATAACACTTATGATATATAGGAACAGCACACCTTCTTTTACACCCTGTCTAGTCCACTCACTCAAAGCTGGCGTTGGTTCATCAAATGTACGACATCACATCCAAGAAGGTTTTCCGAGTCCGTTCAAGTTGATATCTCCGAGTCGCATAGGACACTGACATCACTGGAAACGTACTATCTTCTGGACAGCGGGTTTCACCTTTTTGTGGATGACACTGTATGCTATTTTACTGGCCAGGGAAACTACTCATCGCAATTCGACATTAAGAAAGGTGAAGTTCTTTGGGTTAACGGAATGTTTGCGAAATAGGAGATCATATAAAAACGCACACCTGCAGATTACCATACCTTTTTGATACAAATCACGACGAATGTGATCTGTGGGTGGGAAAAAATGTAAATAAAATTGGTTATGATAGTGCGAATTGGGAGTAAAAATCCATTAAATGCGATATCAATCCGCGGGTTTCCTATTTAGTCCAAACGAATTGTCAAGAATCTTCAGTAATTTGTACATCACTTTTACCAAGTATATTTTGTGTATCTCTCGTAGTATACGAGAGTATTGTTTGATCAAATGAAGCCACAATGTTTTCCAAGATCCAAAAGGTCGACATACGATCAAGGAAATAGAGAAATCTAATCTGGTTGTAAGGTTGCTTTTCCATTTGTTGAACACAGTCTGTGAAACCAATTGACTGATGAAACGTTTCATTTCCGAGCAATCGAACAGGTCATAAAATCTATCAAAAATCAAAGAGAAAAACATTTTTCGATAAATTGCTTGATGTATTGCTGTAGATCAGCTGATATCCAAGACTGGATTGGAAATTAGCCATGATTTCAAAGCAGCTTGAGCAACCAAGCGATCTTCCATACTCCTCGTCAGATTGCAAGAGGACTGAAGTACGTCGACCACGGTTAGCCGCGACGAGCTTACAATCGGGTCCAGTTGCTAGCGAACAACAAAGTTACTACTACCTTAGAAAACTTTCAGTTGTGCTAGACGTGTTGTGAGATAACGTGGCCCTGGGAATGTACTGGTAAGCGTGAAAAAATGAATCACGGAGGCGACAACGACCATCGCGCGCAATAACTTGCAAACTGATCGAAAGCGAAAAGTGGAAGTTCTCGTACGGAAGGATAGACCAATCTAGACCATTGGCGTAGAACAAATATAATCATGCATTGATAATGAGACAACAATGTGAATAAACAGTTGGACTGTAGAGGAACGGTGATGTTCGGTAAATGTTAGACATGATTTTGATTTCACCATACAATCCATCACATTACCGAAGTGTAGGTGGGTTAGACAGCGTTGAACATAGGCTTTTTTATCATTATTTTTAAGCACAAACACAGAATCATTGTGCAGAAAAATTCCAATCGGGTTTGCTATGGCTATCGTTAAATGTTAAAACGGCCTCGATAAATGACCACTTTTAGCCTTTACTGAGGATTGGAATGCCCTGATTACATCTCGTGATATGTATGGTTGTATTAAAGTGTGGCATGTATGAATTGATTTATTTCCCGGTTTTTAGCCACACAGGACAGGGAAAAATCCATGAATCATTTTGACGCTTCCGAAGTAAAAAGAGTATTAGAAAACGTTTTTGGCCTCAAGGAGGCGAGGAGTATCATCTATTTCTCTTGTGTATATAGCAAACAAATTTGCGTGGATGATTTGAGTCGGACGAGATCAACCTAATAGGCAACAGCTCCAACACTGACCTAATCAAAATTATCTCACTGATTCGGTTTTCTGCCTCAATCCGGTTTGGATTTGGTTTGCAGTTGTTCAAACTTGATGTGTACATCATACCTTGGAACGATCGACATACTGTCATAAAATGAAGGTTTGATTTCATTTGTAAAACATCAATGTGTGGAAAAGAGGTGCCAATAATTGCGCACCAGTTGATATAAATATCCTGAGCAGAAATCACTTGACCTACGATAGCGTACCGAAATATAAAACACTCTTCAGTCTAAAAGATGATTTACAGCATATTTTTTCATCTTTCCGTTCCCTATTCAGTCACTTTTGATTGGGTCAATTTCTATACCAGTATAAGTTATTACCCACGACTATGTCTACAAACTTTGTCTTGCAACATTAAGTTTACCCTTATAGGTTTTCTGATAATTTATTTGAAAAATTCATCAATGGAAGAAAGTTTTGATTTTGTACGTTACCTAAACTTAAGCCAGTTGGTGTTCCGTTTGTCTACCGACTTTCACAGCGTTCAAAACGCTCTGGAACTCCCTTCAAAGGACTATGGTGGTGGAGAAAACCGAAGCTGCTTTCAAGCGGCGTTTGGATGAGCACCTTAAAAAGCTATGGAAAAACGAACACGTGATTGGACCTTCGACCCAGTGGTGACGGGGCTTGCACGAGTATCCTGTCCTCTGCCCTTAGTACTGAAGACATATGTTCACCGGTATCAAAGATCTGAATGAAGATCAACACGAATAAATGCAAGAGTGCTACTGCTATGGTATTCAGTTGACCAAAACTGCCATTAGGAATTAACTAATATTTCCTCAAAAGTAGTTGATCATTGGTTGGCCTGACAGCTTCTCGAGCGGGATACATTAGACGATTCGCGAACTCCAGTCAAATACTCTGGCAAAATTAAGCTAGGTATTGAGTTCCAACTGACCTCTAAGTGCTTGTTTCTTTTTTTGGTTTTGCAGTTGCGTGGTATTTTGCTAACAAATCTGCGATACAGCTATCGGTGCTAACGTCGAAAAACAAAACTGAGATGGTAAATTCAGGTTCGTTTAACCAATAACTTAATGGTTCGCTTCGCATGAGTTTCGGTATCTGAAGATGGGTCAAGATAGGTCAGTTTACATGTTTTTAATACCCTGCGCGAAGCAGGCCACGTAGCTTCAAGAGATATGAAATATTCTTACTGTTCGCAGTTGAGGTTCAACGATACAGTGCTCAGGAGCCTAGATAGGATATAAACCCGCGCATGTGACAAGATGACATGGAACGTGAAACGCAGTCTACACATATACATCGTTGAAACTTATCACATTTGTGGAATAATCGGAGATTAAAGGTAACAGTTTGCTCACTCAAGGTGATTATCGATTCACCCTTCCTGTCTAAAATAAAACAAGGAAAAATCAATTGAACACTTGAATAATTCGTAGTATTTCAAGGAATGTCTCTAGTACGCTCTTTGTAGTACATTGTTCTTCGAAAGGTATGACCCAAAATTGTGCTACTTCTTCAGCACTTGGTTTCTTGTCTGGCCTACGCGCGCCCTTTCGTTTTTCTAAGCCGGAAGCACATTGCTGAGTAGTCGTTTTCGCTACCGTTAATTTGCACTTTTAGCCGAGGAAACTGAGTCAGACAACAAAGCGTGATCATAACTTACAAGCCCGTTCACACTCAACCGCGTGAATCGTCAGTATGTCCGATGGGGGTGAACCGTCTGCTTTGCATTGACTTTTCGTTACACTTGAAAAACAAGTACCAATTGTCAATCTCTGCGAGATGGACCTAACGGACGATAAAATTTGGTCTGGCCGAACGCCTCAGGTCTGATTGTTCGGAAAGCATGCGAAAAATGCAAGCATCTTATTCCAACAAAGCGAAAAGTAAAACGCTTCAGAGTAGGAATAAATGGGTTCAGGAAAGAGCCAGTGACTTCCAAGCAGTTGGGAAATAAGAGCAAAATGCTTTTCTTTAAGCCGGTATAGTTGTACACACATATTACGCACGCCGTTCCGGATTCCTCTTATATAAATAAATCATAGTTTATCAGCTGGAACCCCTAATGGGCTGCGTATTGGTAAGACAGTGAAATTGTGATGTTATCAGGTTGAATCAGATGCCCGTGATGAAACACAAAATTTACTCTCCTCCAACAACCGCACCTGGATTTGGTTCTCTCCGCTCGACGTTTGCTGTGGTAACAAAAAAGCACATTATGAGACTGTTAGAGAAGAGGCCATGTGGGATCCAGGAAACTGTCAACCTGCAAAAAAAACCTTCCGGAACCATAGGGGAAATGCATACAATCTCATACTATTCCGTGTGATGCTTTCATGTTCAATTCATAGTCACGTAGGTTGAGACAACAACCAAGCAAAACACACTCGCGATTTGACACAGTGGCAAAATGCACGCGTCCGGTAAAAGGTACTGGAAATTCACATCATACTGCATACGGCCTACTAAATTACGAGTTTCTTGGGGTGGGATTGACCGAACAAACTGAATATTGTACATAGAAACAGAAATTTTGAATGGTTTGATGTGCAAAAACAAAACGAGGGGAACGTAATGCACCAACGATGGTGATTGTTTTTTACCCTGGCGGGCGATGGGACTTGTAAAACACAAGCAAGATGCCTTAAGGATTCATGATGATTGTCGGACAAAATTGTACGATATACCGGTTGCCAAGGCTATCATATCATATCAACATTGCCCATTGAATTGTGTGTGTAAGTAGAAGACTTTGCTTCGGGATTTTATCGTCGTCATACTTCACAATACCCATATGGGATAAAAATGATGGTTACCATGCATTATTGAAGATTGACCGTTCAATGCATTTATAATGTTATTCCAAGTTACCAGTTTTGAATTTCGTTATGATATTTCAAGTTAATTAAAATATACATGCAGAAAAAACAAAAAAGTGTTTGTCGCATTAGCTTTTACCGAGTGATAGCGAAAATAGAATTACGGACCATTTAACAGAGTCCAGTCCCACAGTCCAATTGCTCAAGACTAGGTCCTCCTAGTGAGATCAAACGAAGGTTATCCAAAAGTCAAGTTTTGAGTTGCGTCAACAGCCGAGGATATATATATATATATATACATTGCATTCCCTAACTCAACTAGTGGTCAATCAATAACTTTCATTAACTCCTTATCTAATTAGTGGAGAAAGTTATTCACCCTTGTTTATTTGTCCTAGTTGACGCTCATTGGTATACGAATCGAAGCGACTTTTTAACTTAAGTACCGGCTGAAAAGGTTAAAAAATTCCCTCTAATTCTCTTTAGGCCTTCTTGCATTTGGAATTTCGCGGGGTATAAAAACTGCTGCTAAAGATTATGATATACAACAAAGGATCTTGTCATACCGCTGTTTTCAATTTTAGTCTACTGATTGAGGAGTACACAGAGTGTTGAACTGCAACTACACGCTAGATATTCCCAAATAAACGGGCTTTCATTTTTTGAATTTTAAACAGATCACCGGAAAACCCTGTCTCTTGGCTTGCCATTGCCATCAGGAAGAATAGGGTTTTAGCGGTATGAAGTTCATAAAAATGACTTACTGTACAAGGTACCTTTAGGAGTTTAACGGTAAAAATATCATCTTACTCTGAAACGGTTAAAAATGAATCACTTTGTTCAAGTTAATGAGAGAAGGCTAAAAGCATATTGTCTTTTCAGACTGTGCGCTAGTAAAGTAACCTAGTACAACCTCCTGGGAGATCCAACAAAATATTTTGCAAACCAGGAAATGTTTCCCTTTCGTATTTATCTACTCATAATCTACCGATGACGAGTTTTTGCTGTCATCATAAGCTGCGTAAATATACCGCGACTGATCGGAGTAGAAAACAATATGCCAAATCAAGCTATTCAGCGGATGATATAATCGAAATACATTGAGGGTATATCACTGTTCGAAGAATCATTTTATTTGGGCCGGCCCTGTTACATCCGTCCACATAGTTAATAGGTTGTGAAGCCTTCTCATTATACATGATCTGTGAGTACTACACAAACAAGTCCACAACTGGCCAAACTCGTCATGCCACGTAATTGGTGCGACCGATCAGCTTGCACAAACGTACCAAATGCCTAATCGATCGGACGAGGAGGCGCGCAAGTCAGCGATCAATAAGGATGGCTCCGCATCCTGGGTTGTCCAACAATGCTGAAGATGTGGATTTACTGTGCAACACACTGCTGTAGATAATAGTACTAGATTGTCCACTACAAATGTATTATGTTCTAAACGAGTGCAATCAATCATTTAAAGCATACCCCTGGAATTCACTGCCAGTTTGTTTTACGAACATNCGAACATTCAAATATCTGTTTAGTAGCATTTCTGCATGATTTGAACTGTTGTGATTTCACCCAGTAAGCGACTAACTAAGCGTAATCGAGCTAAGCAGCTGAGATGCAACATAGATACAATTAGCCAGGTTATTATTTTTATCGTTGTTAATATCATTGATGCATTTTTTGCATGCCAAGATTGTTACCCACATTAATAAAGAGATTTATTGACCCTAATGGGTGCTCGAATTCAGTTACTGATCATAACAGTAATCAACCTGAATCAAAGTGTGCCGACACCCTACAATATCATTTATATTTCATGCAAACTCTCCACTTGTTGACACTGACTGTCCGATTATCACGTGTTTTATAACTCCTAATTGGCTTCAAAGTAAATAAAGTCTATTAAAAACGCAACTAAATTTGTCTACTACTTAACAACAATCGGAAACTGGAAAGAAGCACAGTGCTGAATAACTTCCTCTTCGCAAACGTATAGCAAGTTTACTCAATGAACAACTCCCATTAAGCCCACTTACTTGGGAAGTCCGTTGTGTCGTTTAATTTAACTTTTACGAAACACGGAAAAGAAATCGATTAGTGTATTGTGTGTTGGAAATAATTCTGAATTAACATTTTCCTACACTTGATATTGAGTGATAAAACACCAGACGGTTGCAGGTCAGTTTGTACGATGACCTCGGGGCGGACAATTTACCTAATTTTACATAAAAGGGCTAAAGCATACTTATTCGATTTGATTCAGTGTTTCCTGTACAATCGGATCAGGGTGATGTGAGTAAACAGACATAAACAAACAGTGATGGAAAGAATTAGTGCAAGTGGGATTTCAGATCAAATATCTCGCAGGGTCTCGCCGACGCAGGAGATAAACCCCAGTTGTATAACGATGACCAATAAACGGATGTCATTACTAGACTTGTGTGTACCTGAATCTTTCAAAATGACCTTTTTTACAGTAATGATTTTATTCAGAAATTCTTTTTTTCTCATAATATCAGGTGAAAAAAGGTTTATGGCTCGATAGAACAGAGATTGCACAAGTCCACGTTTGTAATTCACGGGCGAGAAGCTAGAGAACTGCTGATGCTGACCCACTCGGTGTTGCTTTTCGGTGAATGGAACATTGTAGTATAACGTCTAAGCACCTCATTTATAAACTCCAACAAGCTATACGTCGTTGTTTTCCTCTTGAGGCCAATCTACATAAGTATAAGGGTTCGGAGGTGGGAGGTTACACATTACAGCTCACTTTTCGATGCCGTCAATGAAACAGCTGACTAAATATCGAAATGGACCACAACTAAGCACAGGTTACTCATTAGTTCTAGTCACTCAGTATGCGGTAACGCACCCGGTTTCCATTTAATGTCTGAATTTCAAAGCCCGAACGGGATATAAACATCTTCTTTGAGCTCTGTTGAGAGTAAAACTGGAGTCATGGTTAACTGGATGTACGGAAGGGTTGAACCAAGGTTGAAAGTCAGCTGATCATCAGTCGTCATGAAACACTAGCTGTTTTATTCCAGAAAAAAGAACTGATATGATTCACGAGGCAAATTCATAAATATACTTTCCAAAATCCCGAAATGTTGCACTTATAAATGATTCATGATTCAAAATTGTAGGGGGAGATGAGATTAAAGTATAGAATGTGCAATACCTGTGAATTTCCCAGTGTCTGGAAAAATGCATCAGTAAGAAGTGATTATGAGTTTAAATTTCTCATATAATAGTTCGTCACGAATACTTTAACTGCAAAAGTAATATAACTCTTGGTTTACCTCTCTGAATGTTCTTGAGTTAGTGCATCAAATCGGGGAGAACATGAATAGGAGTGAATAAAATCGTTTAAACAATCACCACTCAGCATTCCCGAGGCTGAAAAACACGTGGCTATCCCTCTGGGTTTGTTGAACTATTGGAGTTGGACTAATTAATCCAAAATCACGGTTGCTTCGGGTTCCGGAAACAATCTTCACCACACACGAGGTTTTATTCACTACGGATCAAGCTTTCATCAATTGCAATATATGCCAAGATGTAACTCACTCACCTGTTTATCAGCAAAACAATGACATCGAAACACTGGGTCCACCTTATCCATCACATTAAAATCGAAATAATACAAAAGTTGTCAAATATTACCCTTTCTCTTCTCGTTTAATCTTCTTTTGACGTAAAACAAACACATGTGTAGCACACTTGGCTGATAAATCTTAGTGAATGCACGGATAAATATAAACTTCAACCAATTTTGTGCCCCCCCCCAAAGCTATCGAGACAATCGATTCAATTTCCATGGAGTCGACTTCTGGTTTTTAATTTGCATAGCCCCTGCTTATCTGTACACCTCGCTTCACTGAAGTGTACCAACACGGTATACTACGCACGTACTTGCTTGTTTTACGCCAGTAACTGAGAACATTAAACACAATGAAAATAATGACAGTTTTCTCTCAATATATTCAATTGAACGGGTGATTGGGGGCAAACTAAACAAATTATTACTTACGATTCGACAATGGCCTATTTCCGCCTGTACGTGTTTAAGTAAAGAAATACGTCAGGTGAGTGAGCATCTCGAGTAATACAGTAATTACACATCAACCGATCTGGTGTTCAGGAATGTAGTAACCATCCCTGTTATGCTTAAACTTCGATGCCCAAAAAGGTTTAGGTTTGTCGAAGCGATTGTCGTTAACTGTTCCTTTGCTAGCAAAAGGTTTTTGTGGTGCAGTTACTATTAACATGATAACTGTTGTTTGCATCCCTCCTCCTTCCTTTCTTCTCATCTCAGCCGTCCTCTAACCCCATCATTGACAATTCTTCGTTCTTACTACCAGATTACTTAACTCCTTTAACCCACTTAATGGAACCATTATCTATCCTCATTACCTTCCTATACCTGTTTCAATTCATTTCTGTTTTTATCCAGATGATCTGTCCTCTTATTTCATATAATGCACGGTTTTCACCTGCTCTTTGCCTGCGGTCAATCGTTTCTGTGACGTTACTGTTCCTATGGTACCATTTTTTCGGAATCTTTGTGATCATTCAGCTCTCTACTGGTTCAATCATCTTCAAGTGACTTCGTTAACAACTCAAAAAGCACCGATTGAACCTAAGTAGTTATGAAAATATCCATTTATGATATTCTTCCTAAAACATTCAAAAAAAATTAGTTTGTGTAGACAGCTGTTTTAGGGCACCCAAAATTGATAGCCAATATTAAATCGGCTGAAATGGTTTGCTTCTTTTATCCAAATGGAAACGTTTATTTTTCTATATATATTTTCATGCTCAAATCCACCGTTTTTTAAGCTAAAATAAACCGATTAAACCACTGTCTTGAAAAATTGAGCACTACCCTAAGAACTCTGTGGGTCTGCAGATTTAAATTGTATAGCACAATGATAACACCTTTGCCATATAATTTTCCGCCGAATGTTCAACAGTGCATTGCTGGACGAAAATGCGGATCTGGTCTATTTAGGTTTTACCCGTCATTGTGCAACCTTTTTGCCGTTTGTCGATTTCCGCCAGATGAGTCGGTAATCCAACCTGACAGGTTGTAGCATTGGTTTGTTTTGCATACTGGAATGACAAGTAGCCCCACTTACTGCGACCGCTGTTAGATGAAATAGCGTGCAATAATTTGAACTGATCTTGAAGGTAATCGTTGACCTGGTATTGGTTCGTTTCAATGTATATCAGCCAAACACCTACTGACCGGATTCTTTATGCTACTGCATATATCACAAGGTGTCAGCTAGATAAATTTATCCTTTGTTGAAACTTACTCAGTGCATATTCTGCAAGAACAACAATATGGGTATCAGTTGTCAGATATATTGACCTGTCTATACAATTAAATGATTTATGTCAACACAACACAAATCCAAAATGGTATCACGATTTGACAAACGTTATTCTCACAGTTAGACTAGTGTGCTGATTTTGGAAAGTTTCCCGACATAAAGGAGCGCATGTTCCAGTCACCGGCATTGATATAAATAATTATGCCACCAATTTGTCTGAACACCGCCCAAGCATACACGCACAATACCCCGCTTCATGTGCATAAGTCCATGACGTTTAATTTAAAACACTCATTGACTGTCAAACAATACTATTTGCTCAAAGTTATGAACCGTGACCAATAGTCCGTTAGACTTCAGCTTTCTGAACGAGCTTCAGTTTGTTCTATCAAACTGAAGTGATTAAGATCAACTAAGGAGCAATCCGGAAGTCTTGAGTTCGAATCCCATCACCATTGCCCATCCTCCCTGTTACCATATTTTTCCATACCACCCTTGATTGGTAGCAGCCCCTTCATAAAAACAGATTGTAAATTTGAACATCTAATATGAAAACAAGTAGGAAAATTTCTACCAATAATATTGGGTGCTTATTCAGAAAGCAGTAAGCTCAAATTAGGAGACGCACGGTTTATACGTTTCATTTTTAAACTTCTGATACAAGGTAAATAAGTTCTGTGTCCACAGCGGATCATCACTGCTCACGCTCGACAGTCGAATTCCAGATCGATGCATGTCGTCATTTAGCTTTGTTTTCTACATTGAGGACTGTGGCTTGGCATTATGTCCAATTGTTCCAAGTGTTTATCGATCATTTTAGCTGATCACTAAGGCAACTAAAAGTAGCACAAAGCGTGGCGTCTTAGCAGCTATGCAAAACAAACTGGTTTTCCGATTAAAGACTAACTGAATATGTTTGAGGGCGAAAACTGAAGGGAATGGAATAGGCAGTTCTGGTCTGTTGCAAAGGAACTTCATTGGCACACAGATAACGAGTACACATTTCATTTGAGCTATTTGGAGTTGAACTGTCGGATAGGCTGGTGAATATAGACTTGTGATCAGAAGGGGCGTTATGCGTGTTAGGTGAATCTTACGGTTTTTTATGTGATATTTCCTTGTCCTGCCGGATGCGCATGTTGGTCAACATTCCGTGTATGGATTTAGGGGGTGGGAACGAGAGACGAAATTATAAATGGCCGTGACATGAAGATCTCAGGCCGCGGTAAAACGTACCTGGACTTGAAAGATCAGCTGAAAAATAACAATACAGGTTTGTCAATCTACAGCACATAGTACATTTTATTGTCTCAGTGATACTACAAAGTTTTTATAGACTGACCACCATATAAAAGTTGGCGTTTTCTCAGTGAAGCAAGAGAAATATACTCCCTTTCCATAGTGGTCACATATGCGCCGACTCACATTTGAGCTCCGTATGTGGCTTTATCTTGACAATGTGTCAACTTGCAATTACGCGTCCCGGCTGCATGATTGACAGGTTGATATTTTATCACTTTTTGACTATAGGTTTATCTGCCTTCATCAAATTATCAGTCGACACCCCCGAACCCCCGGGCAGAATTTTCAGAGAATCAGGACCAATCGTAAGCCTAGGTGGTCAGGGGTGACACGAATCTGCTGCTGTGTTACAGAGAAAGGTTTTCCAGTACCGCGACGAGAATGCCCATTATATCATCTGGATTAATGCTTCACTTGGTGCGAGAGTAGTGAAGCTCTCAAACCCATTCCGATATAGCGGATTTTTTAGTGACTTCCAGTCGCAATACCGTGTCTGTTTATCACATTTAAGCTCAAACTTACGGGCAATGGCTGTAAAAAGAAAGAATTAAGGGCAACAGTTGGTGTTAAATTTTATGTTTCCACTCCAATAGTGGTGTAATATGTTTCCTTCTATTAGTGTTATTTTAACGGCACAAAAACTAACATAGAATCGTATTAATTTCATTGAGGTTTTATTTCGCGGTGGATCAATTTCCAGCTGGGACCATAGCAGCACCCACTGATTCCTCTCACGTGGCGTGCTGCCCGATATTCAACAAATATTTGAAACAATACGCAATCTGATACAGAACATAATGAAGATTGATTCATTAGAGTGGTTAATATATCCCAAAATGAACAGAACTTACACTTCAAGATACAAACCAGATTGGGTATTCTCGATTTGGTATACAGTCATGCAAACTTTTATGTAATCAATGATCTGAACATCACGTAAATTATCAAAGATTGTAAACCTTAAGATTGCGTTCGAGTTTTGCTGGGGTTACCAAGTCCAGTTACATGCGGCGAAACAGCAGGCTGTAGGCTTTTGATTCATTCTGCCACCCGATTTTATCGTCGAGTCATGGAACAGCTATGTCTAAGCCACACGCATTTCTTACTCTGTTCTGGACGTGTGATAAAGCCGCAGGCCCAATGTTTTGTAGTGCGGTAAAACCTTCAAACCTTCCCGTTCTCGCATTAGTTGATAGCTTTCCAGCACGGAAGGTTCCTCCACGAATGCTGGACGTACAATAGCCGTGGATCACATTACCAAACTTAAACTGGCAAGATTTGTGAATCATAACGTCGGCAACTTACCTCGCAAACAGCATCCTTTTCACACAAAATGATTGATGGACATGTTTTATTTATCGATTTGAGCTCATGAAAAGCGGATTGCAAAATTCGTCATATTTCCATCAATTATTATAGATAATACGGTCGAAGATCAAACTACTAAGTGATTTGATGTTATTCAATGAATGATAATTGATTGTTTGTAGATAGAACAAGTGAACCAATGTAATCAGCTGTTCAGCAGTGTACAGAGTTGTATACTTGGCTTTTCCATGTGCGATTTCCGGTTTGCGACATTCACATCAGATGATTTAATCGCTCTGTAGTTGTTAGGAACTGATAAGATAGAAAGATCTATACAGAACTTCTCAGAATTCATCATTTGTGAGGACAATGAGTTTCACGTTTGTTACAAATTCAAATTCATTATCCGCTTTTTGCTTTGAGATTGAAAACTTGATATTTTGTTTGATACGGAAAACATTTCACGGGTGTTATTCAATTACTACAAATCATACACAGTGCATATCTTTCGGTTTCAACGGAATCGGGACTCCATTACGAATGCCAAGTCACCTTACATGCCCCTCGGTCAAGTGTCCCTGGTCTGCTCTCGGAATATCTGCTTTCTGGCAGTAAGTAGAGCTGACCGATTTGCCTGGCTGATTAAGTTATCTAGTCTACAGTAAT
>UZAN01040584.1:36906-56457 GCA_900618425.1 Echinostoma caproni
CTACAGTAATCTCCTTTGGGTGAGTGACAAGGTTTGATTCTAACCTTGAGAGCGGAGAGACGTATACTTCAGAATTGGAAAGTCCATATAATACCCGATAATAGTCGAACACTTGATGCCAAATCAGCTTTATGGAGCATATTCACACATGGGTGCAATAAATCAAACGTATGACTCCACTTTTTTCAGAAATACGGTAAACAAGATCAACCTCAGAGCGTATCGACTTCTTCCTCGCTGATGTGAACATCTATTCCATGCACCGCCCAGAACGGCATGCAGGACAACAAAGTAAAAGTAATGAACTTACCGAACGGTCAGTCAGACTCAGGCACACCCATGTACCATCCTAGCTTTCCGTGACATAAATACTGCCTTTTGGGCAAACGCCACATGCCACTGGTCACTGCCACTGACCTTTGGTCACTGCGTGTCAAGTGAGACAATTCCCGTCTGTGCACAGTTAGTGATCTATGTGGTCTACTACCGGGAGGAACATCCTCCACTGGAGGTGGAATTGAAGTATCTGGTTGTCTCTTAAAACCCCAAAGAGTTAGTTTCTGATCCAATGATATTAAACTAACAAATGTTAGCATCAAATGTTGCGAATCTAGATATCGGAGGTGAGTTGAACTCACGTTTGTTTAATAATACATAATAAAAATTCAAAGAGTTTAGCCATCAAAAGACTTCACTTACCATCGGGAGCTGGAGGTTCATCAGATTGTTGAATTAGAAGTGATCAGGTACACAACTACACACTGAACTGGAGCAGTCAATGTATACTGTTTTAGTGTTTAAGAGTGAGAAACGGAGTTTTGGGGGAACAACAATTTGCCGCTGAGAAAAAAGCTTCAACTAGAAATTCCGTCGAAACCTTAACTGATGCTAAAACGCTTGGCATGAAATCTGTTTGGGGTATTTCGGACAGATCTACAGATTTTCACTTTGAGAAGTGTGACATTTTGGATTCACTAAATAATCACTAAATAATTAAATGAATCAAACTGATTGATAACCTCAAAAACCAGATGAAAGTAAATGGCGAAAGTATTCACCGAATATGCTCTTGTTAGCTGTTTCAACAGTGACACAAGTCCTACAATGTTTGGGTTAGTATTATTTAGAATTATTAATATTGCTTGCACATTTTCGGCAATTTATGTAAAAGGAGCGATCAGACAGTTTTCATAAACGATCAGAGAAAATAAACCTTCCCCGGTAAGCACGGTGTGCAAGAAAGCAGTATCCAGCACGATTGTGGTCCAAGTCGCAGATACCGGTGGCCAGACAGTTATCTACCAACTGAGCACGACAGCTTGGAGTTCGTTTGGCAACGTCACTTGAAAACGGTAGAAGCAGTGACAAAACGATCCTGATCGCACCACCATGCAGACAGAGTAAATTGGTTGCCGCACTCCAGTTGCCTTGGTCTTCGTCTAATCAGCTTGACCAACCGAGTTCAGACCGAAATAAAGTCTGAATTCCAGTCAACCTCTAGCTACGTTGCACCCCTCGGGAATTCGGAAAACTGGGTAAATCCCAGGAACTGTGACATAGCAGGACAAACTGTAGTAGATGTTAATAAGTAGTATAAAAGTCGGTTGACAGTTTTGTGACAAAATAAACCGGATCGATGAAAAGTAGGTTATTCCTTTTAGTTGTTCCCAATGTTTATAATTATAAAGTGTTTATTTATAACGAAATTTAGATCTACCGTCCTGCGTATTCTTTATGAATCGGAGAATGTTAAATCTTTTACGACGCCCACAGCATACACTGCATGCGGTATTCAGCACGATTTCTGTTTTGAGTGTCTATTTATCCCGAAACTACCTACCTTTCTTCAGGGTCTATTTTCTAAAACAATTATCAAATAATTCCAGATGTTCCTCCATTCCGTTGCTTTTTTAGGCTAACCATAGAATCAAGTATTTGACGTCCATCGTAATAAAACCGTTTTAGCTATAATAATCATATTAGTGATAACCCATTCAAGGAAAACAAAGGTGAACCAGAATACAGTGAGAAGGAAATAACATCTAAAATGAGTGAAACATCTGTTACGAGGTATACTTAGCTTATTGACTTCTTTCCCATATTCAAACTGATTCTTCGCTGTGCAATCTATTCGTGATTTTCTATTGAAAACTGTGTACCACTAGCGTTGGTAGACATTTATTTGTTTGTTTGCTTTTGTTGTTACCTGTGTATGTTCAAACCGATACATGCATTCATCAGAGCCGTTGTTAGTTGGACTAAGTTCTGCATATGATGCCATAACGTGATTCATAAACCAAAACTTTTTCAAGTTAAGAATATCAATTCAAGATGTCATATTGCTATGTGGATGGTCCGATTGTTCGATTACTCCATCGTTTCACATAGTCTTGCACGTTTTGTGATAAGCTTGTTGTCATGTGCAGTCCATTCGTGTGGTGAAGACACGCCTGCTGTACAGCCGAAGTTTACCGGGTCAGCTCAACACTCGCGGTTGTAAACAAGGTGTGGTTTCTCGTTCGGGTTAGGTGGGCAAGCGCCAGTTCTCCTGTTGCGGTGACCTATCCGACCGATCGATAAATGAACCCGATCGGTCGTGTGCTTTTCGGGCCGGCAAAGGAGGAGGATGAGTTCTGAATTAGGTACTGCTTAAGTGTTGGTAGAGAATCACCACAGGAGAATCAGTTGTGGAACGATGCGCCATGTGGGAGATTCGGAATGAGAAAGTTCAAGCGATGATGAAACTGGGCCAACGTTCGACTCGTCTAAGACACAGGCACTATTTTTTAAGCGGGTTCTCGCGCAAATTTCCGGAAGACGTGAGACGGGAGTTGGCTTGGGATAAATTCACTCCTGTTCAGCCAACCGAAAGCCATAGACGCCAACCTGCAGGAATTACGGTAACTCCCAAGCAAATACCAATTCAAAAACTACACTTTTAGTTTCTAGTTTTAGTACATCTCACAAACTATCCTTAGAACAGGGTTACGATGACCTTTGGCAAGTGACCTGTCTAATTTCATCGGTGCTGTAGGACAATTGAGAGTATCGCTCATTCATTCACACAGCGCGACGGTGTTTATCGATCGCTCGGATCTGAGGTCTCAATCNNNNCAGTGAATGACGATTATCGTTCACCTCTTTGCACGTTAGTGCAACAGAGCCCATCGATAGACCGAAGGACAGTGGCTTTGGCGACCACTGTAGCAAGAATAATCACATTCGAGTGCCTCATAGTTCACTTCAGTGCCCTACAGAAATGCAAAAATAACTTTGCAGATTACAAAGATATATTTTTAGCAAAATCAATAATCTTCGTTTGTCTCAGCTTGGCTCTCCTTTGGAAATCAACAAACGCGCCGTTTAAATCAATTGTACACTCCAATAATCAACTCAAACTCCGAGCATTAGCCAAAGTAAACATCTTCAATTGATCAAACAACTTCTGCTCCTCTCGGATTGAAATAACTTCCTCATCGTTTTTTTTGCGATATTTAGCTTGATTCAAAACGAATTTATCTAATGATTAAAAACGAGACTCAATACAAAAATTTTAAATAACCCACTTCTACATCATCAAATTCCAAACAGGCGAATTCTTCTTCAAAAAGACGGCCATCAGTAGACACATCAACCTTCAGTCTTCAGTCTTCAGGATTGAGGGCAGAGGGCAGGGTGCCCGTGTAAGCCCCGTCACCACTGGATCAAACGTCCGATCACAAGTGTTCGTTCCTCCATAGCCCCTTCAGGTGCTCATCCAGACACCGTTTGAAATCAGCGTCTGTCTTCTCTTCCACCACAATCGCCGGAAGGGAATTCCAGAGTGTTGTTAACCTACGCGAGAGTCGGTAGACTAACGGAAGACCAACTGAATGAAGTTTCCGCAACGTGAGAGAGTGCCCCCGCGTGCGGTGCTCTGTCCGTAAAGAGAAGAACTGTTGCAGCTCCGGGCCCATATCACCTCTCAGGATCTTCCTCAGGCAGATGGGATCTGCCCTGAGGCGTCGATACGCAATTCGGAATAGACCAGTAGCCTGTAGACGACCTTCATAGCTGGTACCGCGTAGTCCAACAACGAATCCAGTGGCAGCACGTTGTACACGCTCCAACTTAGCCAGTTCACCGGCCGNACCCTACTCAATTCTTGGTCTGACATGGGAAGCGTACAGCAACCTGAAAGCGTCCATCGTGAGCTGGTTGAAAGACCGCCGAATAGGCCCCAGAATACTCTATGCGCTAGAACAGACCCGATCGGTGTTTTCTCGGGTATTTAATGATGAAGTAACCATAACACCCAGGTCTCTTTCGCACGATGTTCTGCGCAATGTGGTTCCCTGGAAGTTGTAGCCTATCTCTGAATCAGCACGGTCCAAATGAGGAAAGTCCCTGATCAAATCGCATTTATCCTATGGTGGCTGCATCACCGACTGAATTAATGTGGATTTGAACTCAGCTTTCATGAAAGCGTTGAGCAGAACGTGCGAATGCAAGGACACCCAACCTTTCTTGAGCAGATGCACGGCCATGAGCATGTTCACCTCGGCTTTTATGATACGTTGCTCATCTTCGATAAAAAACAAAACATATACCAGTAAATGTTTCCGAAACGAACAGTTGAAAGACCAAACCACGCAAGAATAATGGGCCTAGAGAACGTGTTGACCAAACCGAATCTGCGGTATTCGTCAAACTGTATGATAGGTAGGATTTAATGCGTTCAAGTGACTGTATAAACCATGTGTGGTTAGAAAATTGCGTCTAACATGATGAGGTTCTATTGATAATCCAACCGTAGATTTTAATCATTTGCTTGAAGTTCCGCGTTCTAACCCAAACCATTAGTGTGACTTAAAACAAAAATTGAATATCAGGCCTTTTAAGTAATCACCTTCAGATTTATTGGTGAACCCCGGAAAAAACTCTAAACATGCATCTCTGTCCCACGTTGCATCATTTCCTTATGCGTCATCTCGGATGACAAATAAAATAGCGACCAACGTCTGATCCGTAACTTACCCTTCGGGTATTATCACTCATATGTGCGTTTATACCCACACAAGATAGAAACCATCATGGTTGTCCGTTAGTATGGTTGGAAAAAGCAAAGTTTATAGAGGAGCCCATACAGAGCGATTGGCTCTAGTTTAATTTCTGGAAATTTCAAATGACCTATCACACTTGACGTGACATGTCACGTACAGTCAATCTCCTGCAATGTTGTATCCCCGAGAAGTCGTATTTTCCAATATCTTCCCACCTTTTGAAAACCCAGACCCACCGTTTGCTTAATATTGTAGTTTATGACTATGCGATGTCGCACCCCTCAATATGTCGCAGTTCCTGATGCGTACTCACTTCATCGTTGAGCGATTTTCGGGACGACCATTGACAATTCACCCTGAAATATCGCACTCAGCCAATGGTGTTGTACCTAGTGTGACGTGTTCATGGCACTGTTCACTGATTGGATAATCCTTGAGAGGAAGTCACACCTATGTGCGTGATCGGAGACAGTGTCCTTTGACGTCAAAATGTGCAATGGCCTATCGATCAGAGAGAAGCAGAATGTGTTGGAAATGCTGAAACTGCAGGGTGCAACTCAGAGCTCCATAACCAAATCAAGTGGAATTTCACGAAAAACTGTCTAAAATGTTGTATCTCATTGAACGAATANAGAGCTTCTGAGGAAAGATGCCACCTGAAAACCAACAAAAACTCAAGCAGTGAATGGGGCAACTTTGGCTTAGTTTACTGCTATGAGGGAAAAACACGGAGAGTTCACAATGGTGGAGAGCATCGTACGTAAGAAGGCAATCCAGCTAGCACAACTATTGCATCACAATGACTTCAAGGCTTCCAATGGTTGGTTTCGCTCTTGATCAGACAGATGTGGTATTTATTCGTACGAAGTAAGAAACAAGCAGCTCATGTGCACTAATTTATGTCTGTGAGGAAAGTTGAGCGGTATCACGTGATGCGGTGGACGAGTTTCGATCGGGGCTACTGCAGTTGATACATGGATATGCTGACCGTTATCTTTCCAATGTAGATGAAACAGCTTTGTATTACAGGCAGCTCCCAGAAAGAACATCAAGTCTGAAAGGAAAGACAGTTTCTGGGTCCAAGAAATTCAAAGAAAGGGTCATGTTACCGCTTTGTGGGAGCGTGACTGGAGCAAAGTTATCACCATTGGTGATTGGAAAGTTTCAAACTCTACGATTCCTCCAAGGTATAGAAAGAAAAGGCCTTCCGTGCAGTTATAATTCTTCAAAGAACGCATGGATGAATTTTACGTTATTTCACAGCTGGCTGTCAACCGCAAAATGGTTTCTCAAAGGCGCTCTATTTTACTATTTATGGACAACGCCACTTGCCATAACCAAGCCTCAGTATTCTCCAACGTCAAATTGGTACGGCTGCCTCCGAACTCTTCTTCAATGTTACAACCAATGGTGATTACTTAAAAGGCCTGATATTCAATTTTTGTTTTAAGTCACACTAATGGTTTGGGTTAGAACGCGGAACTTCAAGCAAATGATTAAAATCTACGGTTGGATTATCAATAGAACCTCATCATGTTAGACGCAATTTTCTAACCACACATGGTTTATACAGTCACTTGAACGCATTAAATCCTACCTATCATACAGTTTGACGAATACCGCAGATTCGGTTTGGTCAACACGTTCTCTAGGCCCATTATTCTTGTCTCCGAACTAAGCTAACCCCCTTGACAAGCATAAATTGCGTAGTACTATGCCGGCAGGGAAACAGATGGGAAACGAAACCCTTCACATCTGAACTAAAATGCATTTATTGATTCTTACTGCGACCAAAAGAGCTGATCATTAACAAAAGTATTCGACAAAGTTTGAATTTTCGTGAATTTCCAGCTTACCCATTGGAACATACGAATCTGTTGGGCATTAAGGTAAAAAGGGTATGGTGCATGAAACATTGCATAGAACACCCGCATCCTAAAGTTCCCTGGTTACATGATCACTTTCTAAATGAATGAGTGTCTTTATACTTTCTTTGTTATTTATTAAGCCTGCAAATATACAGTCAACTTCCAGCAAGGGACTACGACCATATAAAGACTGCCTGGAGGATTGAGGGACGAAACGGCGTGTCGTGAAGGTCAGTGAAACTAAACACCAAAAAGGTATTAATCAATGAAATTGTAAACATCCGAAGATGAAATTCATTCTCATTCGACCATGCTATCTGTTTGCGTTGGTTTTATTGTATACCAATATTGTGACCGATCATCATTTGACTATTTGCTCAGATAATATTGTAAACCTCTGCTGTTGGTTCCACCGCTCACACCGCTCATGAATTCACACTTTCATCACTTAGTCAAAAATTCAATTCACTTCAAATTCTATTCCCTTTAGAGAATTTCTTTCTGGCCGGAATGTTGGAATACATCTATCTATTTCTGTCTGCCGGAATAAATGATAATCTGCTCTGCCCTGGTTATGACATTCACTTTTAATCGTGATGATCACGCAATTTTGTTCGTGTTGAATATTTATGGAATGCATTGGTTCAGCGGTAGAGTAAATTAAATTCTAAAGCAAATAAGGAAGATAACATTCCTCTATCTATCTATCTATCTATCTATCTATTTATGGGGCCGTAAATGACTTACGCAAAGTTGAACATCCCGTCATCAACGGTGCATACGGATCTATGAGATAAAGTCGGCATGGTGAGCAAATTTTCAAGTCACTTTCAGATCGGAGAAAATGAACAAACAGAAATGAATCGAGTTCAAGGGACCTTCTTTCTTTTCATTTTACTTTTTCTTATTGATTGTACAAAGATAAAATTTTCAGGATGCGGGAAGCGGCCAATCAAAGGGCTGCTATTCAACATACAGAGAATGGGGAAAGTCAGGCAGTGGTGGTAGGATTCGAACACACATCTTCCGGGGTGAAAATGTGATGACATTACCACGCGGTCACCACCGCCGGAGTGCATTTTAAACCGCGAGTCAAATGGTGAACATATATGAACGGCTCAAATGATCGGGAAAACCGATCAACTCCTTAAAACGATTTACTCATCCCGATAGGAAATATATCCAAATTTGGTTTACATTCTGTGAATTTAGATGATGGATACACAATGGTAGGTAGGGACGTGGAAATTGACAGCTTTCAGATCTCAGCTGTCAGTGTAACGCTCGAGTTCAAATCTTCATGTTCTTATGAACCGAAGGTACTGGATCAGTAAGTGCTTCTTTGCAGTTTCAGATTACATCTAACCCGTTCAAGAGATGTCTGTCGTACCAGATCCTCAAATTTACGTGAGACTTCATGATAGTTTGCGAAAGCGGACGGAGAAAGCCAGTATATATATATGTATATCTATAGTGTGGGCAGCGCTGATACATGCCTATAAACCTGGCTTTACACAACTTACATGTGCAGAAAGCGGCTGTCAAAAAAAGACAACACAAAGCGGTTATATGAGTGTTCAGAGCCTGAACAGCATTATTGGTTGCGTTCCAGAACAATACAGAAAAGAATTTGGTTGTAGTTCTGGCAGTCCGGCACCTTTCACTTATGATTCTTAGCATAGTAAACAAACCTGTTCTTGCCTACTTACCTGCGTTTTCTCAAACCGATTCAGCCAACGGCCCACCTCTCCGATCAAATAACATTTTATGTGGTTGAGCACAACCTTTGCAATAAAGCTGTCCCCCCTCTAACTGGTCATAAACAGTAACCAAATTATATTTATCTCATGCGCCACGAGATAGAATTGGATGATGTGCGCCAAACTGCATCATCTACTGTTGCTCTAATTATGCATTTGTTCGATAGACTTAAACGATTCGAGTCAGTTTCTGTTGGTATTGGGACCGAAAATGCCCACAAAATTTCATTCTCATTAGCGTATGGATGTTTTAACGTGGAGGCAGTAATTTGCGGCAAACCGCTGTGTGGCAAAAAGACAGACTGTATTTGAAAGGATGCAAAAGGGTGTGTTATGTGCCGGGGGAAATTTTATTCTTCTCTGCGTTCGTTAATATTTTGCGATAGATTTTCCCATGAATTCGCGGGAAAAAATTAAAACTTTTGTCCGAATACTCCATTGTTTTCGTCGCCGAGTGTTGAGAAGGTTTTAAGACTAGTATGGTTTCTGTACTGTCTTTTATACATTTATCACCCAATTGGGTCTTTAACACAGGGAAAACATCCAATGGTTGGATTATCAAAAAACTTCCAAGAGCTCGTGACCTGACGCGGTACAGTTTGTCAGCCCAAGACAGGAATATTTTCTTAAGTAAATCGCTACGACGGAGGAGAGTTTTCCTGACGAAAAACTCATATGTAGCAATTATCAGGCCAATTCAGATGAAGAATTATGTCAGATTATTACTGCAGTAGACTTTTCTTTAAGTTGCTGATTGGAAAAATACACTCGGAATTCCAGGGTTAGATCCACAAACTGCAAATTGTGACTCATATTGTCTTCTAATTGACTGAATTTTTCAGCAACCACGAGGTAACGTTTCTCAGTTTCCATTATCGATTTTTCATGAATAATCCCCCACATATTACTCAATAATTGGTGATTATCAATAAATCAATCAAATGAATTAAATAAGCCAGTCCAACAACATATCTCTTTTCTTATTCTAGGAGAATGCGCGCCTGTGGTGTTGTGTTTAATTTGCAGTATACCATAAAGGACACATTCTGTTGAGGGCAGATTTTTTTCACCAAAGCACATATTGACAGTTGATGTGAACAATAACACTACTACTGCTACCAATAACGGTATTAACGTTTATTTCCTTTTTATTTCCTAAATATGTACAAATGTAAAATGAATTTTCAAAAGAGTAGCTTTGGTCAATCAAAGACTGCCTTGAGCAAAAATAAGGAATATGAAAACCGGAGGTGACAGGATGCGAACTTAGGATTTTGAAGTCACTGGATGGTTGATCTTAAACTTTTGGCAAATACCACCCAAGTTGTCATCCCTATAGATGAATCCTAACTTGATCCCTAAGCAATCACATTTCTGAACACAGCGAACGGAATGCGCAGTCGGAGTCAACTAATTGCACTGTTCTCCATGGTGTCCTCATGAGTGTGGAACTACAAACTACTAACACAGTAATTTTTAATACCATTCATCAACGATTGATTTCGATTTGATTTGTTGGTTGCGGTGGTGCAGTGGTTTGATCGCTGTTTCTGGCGTGCTTAGGGTCCTGTGATCGAAGGTTCGAACCTCGTCACTGTCACCCAACCTTTGTCGTTTGGTTCAATACCACACCTAACCCAGCGGGGTTTTATATGTTTCGCCATTTTAAGTCCTCAAACTTTGGTCGTCGGTCTCCATCACTGCACAACAGGTGTCCGCGACTTTGGGGCGGACTCCGTTTGCTGTTCAAATGTGTGAAATAAGAAATAAGAAAATTGCTTTGATAACATGATTCGAATTTAAATAACTCCAAACAGGCACGCAAAACGCTTTGATAGTTTTATCTACTCTGAAATGAAACTCACCTGCATAGTAAATCACACCTGAAACGTGAAAAAATTGCACCTTGAAGCACGTTGTTCAACGGCGATATAAGCTTGCATTGAAAATCAACTGGTGTTCATAATGTATGTTTCGTGGTGAGCATGGAACATCAAACTAAAGGGTATACAGCCACAAATTAAAGATGTACCTACATGTTACGGTTCGCTGGCTTTCCAAATAAAGATGAAGATGGTGGGCAAAGACCCGGTTTAGATTCATATCAACCGACGAAAACGACACTCCAGGAAACCTCCGCTGGACTCCGCGATGTTCGATCTGACCGCAATCTTTACTCATGAATTACACGTTCGCAAAATCAGATTTAAATATGGTACTCCATTTGATAAACAAGATAATCAGATGACAATCTGCCACGAACTCGGGAATGTCAACCATGCATTTCTGATTGTTTATTGTCCGTTTTGAATTTCTTTTTCAGCTTTAAGTTTTGAAATTCCTGCTCCATGGTTTACAAAATGCTTGTACATACGTGATTTATGATGGCATAAAAGATTTTTGGGGTCACGTACGGAACTGATAATCGATAACTGAATACGTCTGAGCATCATTAGTATGATCTGCTTGGGGTGACATAATGATACGTTTTTAATGAGAAAGTCAATCAGGTCAACAAACGTGGTTAACTTGGTCAGCAGAAATGCGGTTGATCATTCGAGGTTATTAGATATGAAGTCCAACCAAAGATGGAAATCGATCGACTTATTCCCTCGTTTTACTCAGTCAGTAGTGCAAAGAAAAAGTTGCTTACAAGGATACTGGGAAATTCAACTAAGCTGGCACTATTTAACTGTCATAAACTGCTTGATGCCGACAATGAGTGTCATAAGTATGAATAACTATATGATAACGGAAAGAGGCATGGAGTT
This sequence comes from Echinostoma caproni, assembly GCA_900618425.1. Lineage (NCBI taxonomy): Eukaryota > Metazoa > Platyhelminthes > Trematoda > Plagiorchiida > Echinostomatidae > Echinostoma > Echinostoma caproni. The sequence goes on from UZAN01040584.1 coordinate 48,348, forward strand.
CATCATCTGATATGTCACATGACAGTTACGGATAAAGGTTGTAACAGAATGACGTTTGAGTTGGGTCAGTTGTTTCAGTTTTTGGTCGGTGAAAACATATAATCCTACTAATAATGATAATATCTTAACCAGATTGAACATCAACCTTGAATCAATCACACAACGGATGAAATCAGTGCGTGCGAACAAATCACCAACCGTCAGATCACTGCAAGCCAGTGTTTCAGGAACCCAATTTATTAAGGCATTGTAACAAATACTCTGTTTCAAGTTATCAAGACCCATGTTTTTACTCAAAGTTGCTTGTGAGTGGTGACGTACGCACCAAGATTTTCTGAGAACAGATAAAGACTGATATTGTTGACACCCTTTTATTATCAAAGTACTAGCGTAAATGTATTTTTGTCGTGTCCGCAATCAGCCCGTCCCTACTGATCAAATCTCTTCCTTTCTCGAGACTACTGTGCTAGAATAACTATTTCAACAGTAAGTTACTCTTTTGGATGAATAATACGAATCCGAATGAGTTTACGGAATATTTTACGTGCATAGACCACATGAAGTGGTGAACCACATTTAGACTGATCGATGACCTCAACCACGATGAAAAAGGCCTTTTGTTCTATTTCAGTCGTGCAGGTAAAATTGAACTCTCTCTTCATTGTTGAAAGTCGCAACATCCCCTCCATAAAAGTTCTGTTCGGGTTCTTATCCTGCAACATTTTTCAGTCTACACATGCAAACGACACATGCAATTTTCTTTTGTCTCCATCAACCGAATAAAATAGCAATCACCAGCATACTTCATTCACAGAGCTGCACAAAGTCACAGGGTCGCATCTTTGTTTACCTGTAGACGTTCAATTGCCCCAGTAGAAGAAGCAGCATCGACCGAACTACGAGGCAGCTATCAAAGGGAATACGCGAACATCATCACTGCTGATTGAGACAAGATGAAATAAAGACGGCGAAAAGCACTATCCACCAACGCATACTTGAGAAAAGATCGTCCACACCAATGTTGATGAGGCTTTTCGCGTCATTTATCTACCATTTTTGCCAAAACGACTTCGGTTTATCATTCTATATCATTCATTCTATCATTTTATACAGAGCCGAGGCGATAGCTATCCAAACATTGGCTTTGGATGAAGAAAATCAGCCCACCCCGAAGGACGCACCAATGACCTAACCGATATAAGGACCTGGTAAAAAATCTCCGCACACTCTCTGTACTTAGTTTGAGGTAATCAAGACCAGATCGACAAACTAAATCGACCATATACGATTGGAAAGGTTAGTTGATGAATTTATCTAAAAGCCGTTTATTTCGCCTACAGAATTTTGTTTCCAAAGCTGTTTATGTCTAACAATGGGCAAATACTGTCTTCGATCCACTCCATGTACTGGTGCTCTAAATTGTTGATCCCTTAAATTAAACCTCATTTTCAATGAATTCCTGTTCCCAACCCATAATTTAGCAGTCCAAATACCCCAAAAGGTAGGACAGCACTGATACATACTTCTAATGAGTCGCAGCGGGCAAAAGCAGATCTCGATTTTGGCCTTCACACAAACTATTCAACCATAAGCATACCCATAAATTTGAGAATCTAGCAACTCCCAATGAGCGAGGTACACAAAGGGACAACGATGGAATGCAAACAGAGTCTTCCACTCAGTTGTTTGTTTGATCACGAGAATAAGATCGAGAATAGTATTTCGTCTTAGCCCGATCTGTTATAACTCAAACCAGAGGAATAACTCATACATATGACCGCCTAATTGAGTGACACCATCACTTACACGGACCAAACCTTTATTCGTTCAGTTTAGTTAGCAACGAAGCAATCAACTATATTAAATAAAACCAACAAAATTTTTCTAAGTCAGATGTACGACACAAAAACGATGTATTAAAACACAACTACCATTGAAGTACTCCGAGTAAGCTGTAAAAGTTGGCAATGAAACACTACGAACCTGAGATTGGTTAATTACTTTATGTACCGTGAACACCACCCTCAGTGTTCCCCGTCCTCATGAATAGTACAATCCGGGATTTATCTCGGTAGGCTGTCAAACCATAACACTAATAAAAACTCAGTAACATTACTGCGTGATAAGGAAGAAATGGTCTAAACGGCTAGTTCTTCTTGTCCCATTTAGGTACAAAAAATACCCGTTAGTTTCAACTTATAAACCAAGCATGTACATCTAAGCAGCGCTGCAGAAACTGGGAATCAACTTACAGAGAGAAAGTAACCAGTAATAGAATTGTTTCCGTGCCATTGATGCGTTGACAGCACGATGAATAAACTGAACAGTGACAGTCGAGACAACTGACCCAAGCCTGTGTGTGTGCACTGGTGAGCACATGTGAACACCAGAACCAAAGTTCATATCGATTTCAAGCATATCATGTCGTCCAGTTAGAAACAGTCCAATCACTTCTTATCGCACGCATGCGCTCGCCGATGATCACCGAAAAATCGATAGCAGCAGTAATTCAAATCGATCAAAGTGGCATGCGCATCAAATGAACCTGATAAAGATATGATTTAAGCGCCGGTTTCTGCCGAAACTGGCTTTATGATATTTTCTTACGTGCGACAACACCAATATTGCTTAGACGCACATTTTTATTACCGAACATAGATGAGATTAACCTTTTCATTTCCCATGTCGTTTATAAATAACTATATTCTAATCTCATGAATGAGCAGGCTGAAATTAAAATTGATTGCATTCGTTCCACAAATATCATACGGAAAAGTGACCATAATCAGAACCAGCAACATTGAAATGCAACCACACTTGCAAATTTGTTTGCGTCAAATAACAAGTAACTAAGAGTCAGTTTTGTAACGAGATATCTTTGAACCCATATGGGGTTTAAGCCGGTCAAAATATGCTACTAAATTGGGAAATAGAAGTATGCACCGCATCTCAGTTCGATTTTATTTATGAATGTTTTGCTCGGTACTATACTGATTAGTGATTTGATTCGGGTTTGAACTCATACGAATGACCGTGTTCAGTTAACTGGAATCGGACTGTTCAATATGCATTTCAACGTTGTTACAGTTATTACAGGTTATGCACGACTGAACCAGACAAATGCACAAATGCAGCCGTTATCATGTTGATCGGAATGGAAAATTCCGAGCTGTTAATTCCTTTCTATATCGTTGTTGAATATCCCCTCTTTCGATTTTCTCAGTATGGACCAATGGAATAAAAATGAATGTCCGGGACGAAAAAAGTTTAGTTGATTTTGCATGCACTGTCTGGTTGTGTTGTTGTCGAATTCTCAAACCATTTACGAATGTGCCCTTCCACCCATTGGACCAACTGTGGCACTGTTTCGTGGGTGTGTACCTCCGCAGCTGCATCACCAGTACCACTCCGGGATGCTCAGCTAAGCTTCATTTTTAGTCCGAGCTGGTTAAACTGATAGATTTATTGCATGATGGGTCCGACCAACCCACTTCAGGGTGTGAATGGATAATAGACAATTATGTCCCTTGGTTCTAGAGGATTCGCTTATCCACGAAATCGCACTACTCGTTCAAACCTCGTCGCTGATCGTTGATGATGGTATATTCAGTGGGACAAAACACATGCATTCATCGTTTATAGAAGAAACACGTGTTACGCTTGCCGCTGCCTGAAAAAGCATCCCATAGCGTTACGGTGCGCAGCCTAATCACCCATCAAGTAGCTTAATATACTCATTTAATACAAAGCTCTCTTTATAAGATGTTCTTATGTTACAATCAGTGAATCTGAATGTGTTCTGGTTTTCTCAGCATGATATCGTCAAACGAAATGCATTGCCCTGCATGAAAAGCACTGAAGCAGATCAGATTCATTGTTGCGTTTTGAAGTTTGACCTACTACTCATTTAGGGAGTTGGGGGGAGGGGGTGAATTCATTTGAACAAAAAATTACAGCTAATATGAATTGATGTTGGATAGGATCAACAATAATATAGTAATTATATAATATCGTTAGAACAGAGAGAAAACAAACACTGCGAGATGTTACATTTCTTTTAATCTCTTCAGTCGCTACAACGTAAAATAATCTGGTATCAATGCAAGCAAGTTTTGATAACTACAGTGGTAAAACGGACAATATTCAGGGAAGCGGGGGACTATTGTCCGTTTTACCACTGTAGTTATCAAAACTTGCTTGCATTGATACCAGATTGTTTTACGTTGTAGCGACTGGAGAGATTAAAAGAAATGTTAACATCTTGCAGTATTTGTTTTCTCTCTGTTCTAACGAATTGGATAAAGGGGACCCAATGTTTCAAATTATATAATAATAAATCAATGCCTTTTCTCAATTTCGCATAAGCAACTGGGATTGAAAGTTTGAATGTTGGTTTGTGGAAACAACAGAACCTATCCAGTACACTGGCGTTGTATTGGCAAGAAACATGACAATTTTGAACGTGTTACCCGCAATTCTATCACTTTTAAGTGATCACCTATATTATTTACTATGTAATATGCACCTGAGCATTGCTTTTTCCTATCTCCCTGGTAGTTTGTTTTCAACCTGAGCTTCACCATGTTAGAAGACCACTCACCTTTGCTATGCGCGTGAAAGAACCGGTGGCCATCAATCGCTATCCGGGGCTTGTCCCACAGTTTTGAATAGGACATCAATTTTATTTTCCACCACCAACAGCAGCAACACCAACACAGATCATTGGTAAAATGATAGCACAATGGAATAATATAAGCCCGAACTAGAAAAGCATCAGGTAACCTAGTGTACACATTAAGCCTTGAATTTATCCCGCAACGTTTCTTTGATTGAGATGAAAAACGTTTCAACGGGTAACCGTGATTGCAAAGTATTTGGTCTATCCACCCCAAAGTGGTACAAGTGCAGCATTGTGCTCAGTGCTGTATTCCATTTTAAATTGTATTTTATTCAAAAAAGTCAATAATTTGCAAAGTAGTACGCATAGACTGTTAGGACGGAATTTGCCGATCAGCTAACTGCTCTCAAATGTTGAATGACCGTTCCGGCGTGGTCGTTTGTTTTACTTCGCCAGTGTTATTTTATAACTGGGCTGTTTCAGGCTGTTGCTTTGCCAGACGGAAAATGTCGATAATGAAAGTCACTCTTAAGTTGCTTTTTTCTTCTGCGCACTACACATTTTGCGTCTACGTCTCCTAGAAGCTCAATTTGCAGCGCCTTGCCCCTCGACGGAACAAGCATATGGGGATCAAGTATTAAGCCCTGGGGCAACCGCCTGGCAACTGTAGGCTTTGGGGAACAGACTTCCACACGCTGATACTGATGAACAGCGCATCCATCATCATTTTATTGGTTCGGCTCCGCTGAGTCCAGTTAAAGGATTCACCTTATCGATATGCAGAATAGAACATTTACTGGATATCGGCAAAGCTTTACTGTATTTGAAACTTCTACGAAACCTAATAATTGTGCTCAGACAATGTCAAGCACCAGGATGTCTTGGATCCACTGATATCTCTTTTAATGTATACCCATGCGCAGCATTCAGATGCAGACTTAAAGACAGTTGTGATTTCAACATTGAAGACTACAGGATTCATTGTGATTGTGATGACCCAAATGGTCGGAAATTCGCCTGAAAGTGCGACAGCATTAGAACGAGCTGATTCCTGAGAGCTCACGAGAGGGAAGTCGGAAACCACGATCGAAATACTAGATATGATGGTGTTATAGACGGATTGCACGTTTTTTGATGGAACAGGAGCGCCGTTGAATTTACTGGTTGCATACGAGGTTATGCCAGTTTATCTTCAGGATGTAGGGCGGAGATAATTGAGTTCTTTCAGGTCTTCAACTTTTACTAGCCACGTCTGACAAACACAGTTCAGAACAGGGCTGAAGGTGGTGCATTAGTCTCGAACCTTTACAGGGATACTTGGATATGTCATTAGCTATCAGAGAAGTTGCAGCAATGCCTTCTAAACAATCTATGCGTTCAGCTGCATTTTTACCTCAACCTTCGGTTTGAATGACAGAGTTAAGTCTGCTCGTAACCCACGCGTATTTGGTTAATTTTACCGAAATATCCTGGTTTCAGCACTGTGATTGTAGTGGCCTTGGTATTAAATGTATTTATTTATTAGAAAATATCAATGGTAAGGAAGGCTACGCAAGTGAGGATTGACCCTATTTGGTATGAAATATCTCAAGTAAAGCAGAGTCATCTCTACTCTTCATATCCACCATCTATATCATCTATATCAGGTTCAAGTTGCAATACTGGGTTAGCAGGATATTTCCGGTTGATATTCTCGTATTTGCGGTTGTTCAACAGTCCCGAAGACAGCGAACAGAATTTTTGAGCTTAAAAGCTCAGGGAAAGGTTCAGAGTATTCTCCTGTTGGTAGTAAAATGAGCCTGATAACGTTTGATTCGATACCATTTAACTTTCAGCGCATTTCTGTGTTCAGAATCAAAGATGCTGGTGCATGATTCAGTAATGCATGCTACAGGTGACCACTGAAACTTGTCACGAAGTTCCAGAACCCAACGAAAGGTAAACTGAGCAACTTTGACCCTGTCACCAGATAAGAAACCTGCATTTGTTCAGGTACACGCATCTATCGCTGTTACAAAGTGACTAAGTATCGCAGTGAGCAGTTTGGTCACTATGTTGATTGTATCGATGTGTGATAGTGTCCGCCCATATGCTGGTCACCTTTTTGAGGAAAGGAGCAGTACAGAGATAGTCCCACCTTCCTGGAAAGTTCCCACTACTCAGACCGCATTGCATAGGGAACGCAACTGGATGAGAAACATTGAAAGATAGGACCTGAATATCTCCTCTGGATTATTGCCTTACAACAGAGGTCTTTTCGCTTCATGGTTCATCAACTACTGGAGCTATCTCCGCCAGGTCTAACTGGTCTCACATTAGCCTAAAATGAATTGTAGCCTTTTGCTGAGACTGGATGAACAAGTTGGGAAATTGTGAGGGTCAGCTGATATTTCAGTTAATAAACCCATTTCAGTCATTTTTATTTACGATTCTGATGCAATTAGTCAACTTCCCGTAGAACTGATTCTGGAACTGATTCCGCCTGACTGTATCCACTGAATCACTTTGCGCAACAAATCGGTGCCATATATAAATAGCCCCATTGTTTTGAGTTACAGCGACTGAGGAGAATAAAAGAAATTCCCATATCTCGCAGTATTGAGCTCATTTCTGTTTCAAAGAATTACTTGTAAATGATTGTTTCTTCGGTGAACCAAAAACAAATCCAATGATGAATTCTTACTGGAAGTGCCATGCCGAAGTGCTTATCGGAATAACAGACACTTGGGGAGGCTAAGGGGTAAGATTTCTTTGCCAAGCTGCAAGCAATCGGAGGAAAAGGAACATTTCAGATGGATTCCAGCGCATTTACCAATATATATAGGAGTCTCAGTTTTAGTTGATACGAGAATACTCCTTTGTGCAGTTATTCTGGTTACTGTCATTTCGCTGCCCATTTGGATGAAGTAATGGAGGAAAGATCACGGATTAATTACTCATCTGAGGTTTTCCAGGCTCCTACCAAAACCGGGCTTGTGATGTGTAATGAGTCTAACTTGGGGCGAAAAAGAAATCAACATTACATTGACAACCCATAAATTAAATTTTCTTCAGTTATGAGCTCCTTAGTGATGGGATTAGCTAACGGCTGAATCTTGGGATACGAATTTGTCGAAGGTCAGCCTTCAATGTTCTTTACCTATGACTCACTTGATTATAAATGTGATAACGTGTTGATTGTTTTCTAAAACTATGCCGTGACATGTGGTGGGGAAAAGTTGGTTAATTTTTATTGACTCTAGGTGAGCAACTTGATTGAACTATATATGTTTTAGTCAAACGGCTTTCCCCCCAAGATGTTCTATACCGTGTGCATTGCAAGTTGTCTGGGTACCATTTTGAGCTCTTGTTGATCTATTCAGAGCTTTCAGGGATGTCTGGATAGCTAAGCAGCAGCATAGACTTCTCAACTTTCTGTTGAAGCGCGGGGTAATGGTTGTGAGATTCCCCCCCCCCCCCCCCCCCCAATTTGAACCATATACATCGGTTGCT
>UZAN01040584.1:56811-75032 GCA_900618425.1 Echinostoma caproni
ACATCGGTTGCTCACCTTGCAAGTACGTGTACGCATAGAGAAGTCACATTGGTTCATGCGCCACTGACACCAATGAGTCATGCGTAACCAATGCTTGAACCATCGCATGATGTTGTCACAGGATTCATAAGCTACATTTCAAGCGCCTCAATGATCGATCATGGTATTGGATATATTTATTTCACTGCTAAGGAAATTGATCTGTTGGCAGTGAATTACCACAGAGACCTATTTTATGTTGAGCTTCCCCGATAGGCCACAGAAACAAACATCCCCGATGGAATACACTTCCATTTTTGAATAACACTGATTACCACCTCAAGTGATTTCCGGTAGTTGTCTACAAGTTTGTAACAGGCGGTTGCAACAATTCGGTGAGAAATAATCCTTCGGCCAGAGTGCCGTCGACAAATCCGATATTGTGCCAAATGGCAAGACAGTATTTGGCCACTGAGGCATGAAGGAATATTAATTATTGTATTGTGGATACGAGTCAGTGGTAGGAACCAACATTGCTCTCCTCATTGTACGGTGTAACACAGTGAGGCGAACTTCACTTATCGCTTCTCTCCTCGATCTACGCAAAAGCCAAGGTGACAAACCCAAGCCAATCTTTGTCTAGCAGATATACATGTAATATTCTGCTCATTTGCGTTTAGTTGCTCCAGCCACAGAATACATCACCAGTGATCAACGAGCAAAGGATAAATCATCACATAGAGACGCAGGAGTATGATGAATGCAATTGCAGGTTATCATTATTACTTAAATTAGGCGTCACAGTGTCTTGCGAACGTTGAAGGCAAAAGATAGTATACGAGTACTATATACAGATCACTATTTAAAGCGAAGAAAGCTAGGGATGGTTCAACTTATATGCGCTAGATATAACTTTCCTTGTCTTTTCCTCGTGACAGGTAAACAGCACCAGCTAGCCGAATAATGCGATGACTTTCATGGCCCATTTTCCTAGGGCGATGATCTAAGAATTCATATTTTAACTTGCTCAGTTCAAACCCTAACGGGTGTGCTGATTCAGAAACACAAGAAGACGTACCATGTGGGCATACCCGATCGTTGTATGCGCTGTTATTTCATGCCTTTGGAGGTTATAAAATGGTCTGTATTGTACAGTATTGAAGATGCAAATTTTCGTAACACATGGCATGCTCTTTCGCTCCACTGTTAGAAAATTCGAAATTCTAATTTAATATTTTCTGTTGAATACAAATATCTGATTTAAACGTATAAAACCTTTTGTAAGCTAACACATAAAATCCTTTCGTGGGTTTCGTGAACTTACTCATTTCCCAAGGAAAAGCCTGGAAATCATTTATGTTGAGTCTTTATTTTTTTCAATTTACTGTTTTCGAATCGCTAATGCCAGGTAAATTATTTAGTACCCATGTGATATACGGATAAAGTTGTTTTCATCATGATTAACAAACTGTAAATTTTGTATATTTTGGAGCTTTTTAGTATGCTAGGTTCTAAGGTAATGCCTCAATCGCCCAGTAGACAAATCGATCCCTGCATTGTTCCACTTATAATGCGCGGAATTTTGTTCCACTTGTACCACGTTGACATGGATAAACCCATTATCCTTCTCAGAATAACACTCGCGCGCCACCGTTGCGTTCTGCAATTTATCTGCCCAAATTGATTAATACGCCTGCTTTCACCACATACACAAAAGAATTTATGTTAAAAATTAAGGATGTGGTTACGAAAAACCATACTGCAATGTTTGGAGTGCCAATTGCTGGTTAAAGGCAAAAATACTGCAAACGCGGAAAAAGCATTCGTGCCGGTTAGCAAACTGCTCTTGATCGTACTACTCGCAGCAAGATGACCGTACGTATCATTGCGAGTAACAATGTCCGTTCTGTGTTTAAGAAGCTTCGGGATCTACCCTACCTGCTCCAGCGAAAGGAATTTCACACCTCTTGTTTCTTGTGTCTTCAAGAGTCCTGACTCAGTCAGGACGTGGAGGAACCCATGGTCCAACTGGAGAATTTCATCTGCTTTAGATAGGATAGACAACGGTGTAAGAAGAAGTTGGGAGACGATGTGATCACTTACCTTAATTTCAATTGGTGCAGCAAGTCCGGAGTACTTTTTAAGTATTCACAGAATAGCGTTGATTGCTTGACTGTCGTCTGTCACCCCAAATTCTCCCGCTTTCCTTTTATCGCCATCACTAATTTATACATTGCACCCCAGTGTAGATTGTCAGACTGACAAATTTTACGATAATTTCCTACCGGTTATTGTCCCATCTCTTGCTGACAGCTTGCATCTAATAGTTGGTGACTTTAACCACACATCCCTGCACCCTTAGCTGTGTCTAAACCTCAGTGACCTGATTATTGAACCAACTAGAGGAAACTCTCATCTAGACCACATAATCACAAACCACGCTCAGACCTTTTCCACCAAACAGTTTTCCCCCTTAGGTATCAGTGACCACAACCTGATCCTGGTCAGACCTAAGATTTACTCACACTCAGGACATTTTTCCTGATCCAAACACATCATGTTCCGTCAGCGAGATTTTTCCCCAGACCATATTGCCTTGCTTATAGAGTCTTGTGAGGTAGTTACCGATTGTTTCCCTTTGAACACAACCTGCTTGTCCAATATGATATCTCTAACAGAAGTGTTAAACTGTGTTATTGAAATATACTGTCCTGTGATAACTTTGTTCCTTCAACATGCCAGAATATCAACAGCTTTTCTTAAACGTTTTGGCCGTGAAAATGAACGTGCATTTACATGTGGCATGAGGGCCAAAATGCAACGACTGTCGCTTCTGATCAAGAGGGAAATAAGGCTGTTAGACGCTCCTTATGCAAGTCAGATTTTGGGACGAGGAACTGTAAATCTGTGCTTTGTGGATTCAGTCTACTCTGCAGGCAGAAGAAAGTGATTTTCAGTCACTATATTGATATTGAAAAACTGAATGCTGCATTTATTCATTCTTCGCCTGACCCATACCCCAGCTATGTTGATTCCAGTTCTCCAAACAACGAACCTTCGTTTGATCCCATCACCTCTAGTGAGATGTATACGCACATGTGATCTCTCAAGGTGTCCACGGCATCTGGCTCAGACAAAACTCAAGTCTTATCCTTCTTAAACGCGATGATCTGCCACTGTCTCAGATGTTTGCACACATAGCTAATCTTTCACTCGAACTCCGAAATATTCCGGACTGCTGGCACCCAGTGAGAATTACTCCCATCCCCAGAGGAACGTCAAAGGCCCAAATGGGGAAGTTTTTCAAACCAATTGCTCTCACTCCCACTGGTTTAAGATTGATGTAGCGATCAGTTCTGCATCGTCTTTGGTTATTCCTTACCGGCCCCGATGATACTTATCAGTTTGCATACAAACATAACCGCTCTACATTAGACACCATTTCTTCTCTTGTTCATTTCATCTGTAAGTCACTTAACGAGAAAGCTAAATATGTGCATTGTGTATTTCTTCACTATTCTTCCCTTTCGACTCGGTGTCCCGTTCTCTTTTACTTAACAAGCTCCAATCGTTTGGCTGTTCCGCTTCTCTTCTTGAATAGCTTGCTGATTACNAAGATATCAATATATTCAACTTGGTAGAAGACAGTCAACCGCATCACTTAATAATCCGGCTGTACTTTATGGCGCTGTCCCATCATCCTAACTTTTTTCGACCTAAATCACTGACTTACCTGTTACTATCCCTTTTCGACATTTAAGTATGCCGATGATATTGCCATTTATGTTTCCATCTCTAACCAATCAGAACTGGTTGAGTGTAACACAGACCTATTCCACCTCGTGTCATATTCCAATTCATCCGGCCTTAATCTTAATCTTGAAAATTGCCTTGAATGTATTTTACTCTAAACCGTATCCCATCTCCTTTCGACATGGCCCAGATTCATGGAAAGCCGATAAGCAAGGTCAGCCAAGTAAAGTACTTAGGCGTCACACTTGAAAGTAACCTTTGCTGGACCTTACATACCCAATTTGTTGCTCGCAGGTTGAAAAGTTTCTCTTTTGAGTTAAGAAGACTGCACCACTTCTGTTCTGGTTTGTTGATGGTAAACGCCTTCGTTCAACAATATGTCCTCCCTATACTGCTTTAGTGCTCCCCTGTAATTTTCCCTGGTTTTCTGAAGGCTGATTTTAAGATGCTGAGGCGTGGCCTCTCAATGATCAGTCATGTCTCAATCTCGTTATCTGTTCTGATTGGCAATATGTGTGATGTCCACATTGATGCATGCTGACACTAACCTATCTGACTGCACCCATTCTCAACACATTGACTTGGGTGCATGCAAATCCGACCCCTCCACCGTTTCTGAGTACAAACTTATCCCTTCCCGCATATCCGCAAACAGAAACTCTTTGGTTTCCATATCTCGCCCGGATACTGACCGACAACAAAGGTGTTCATTCTGAGCTTTCTAATGCAGTTAGTAATTGACTCATATTTTTGTATGTTTCACAACCCCTGTTCACCTGTTTTTATCAGAATTGTAATGCTAATCTATTCTTTGGCTAAAAGGTTTTGTATAACTCGTTGAAGCTTGAATACAATACAATATAGTACATGCAGATCAAAAAACTTATGTCAGCTTCAAATGAACCGCTTTGTTTATACATCTCCGCAGATTTATCCCGCTGGATTAGCCGCATTCAAATTTTATCCCAGGTATGGGTTATCATGATTATATGGAAACATCAGAAAGCCATAGATAATTGTGTGAAATAAAGAATTACCAAATTCACAGTCCAAAAGACAGGAAAACAATTTCATCTAGACCAAATATTTATTACCTGCCGTTTAAAATCGTTTAAAATCGATTCAGCAGGAAACAACAATTCCAAATTTTGGTTGATTGCAAACAGTACACAAAGAGCAGTGAATACATTTTCACCTCCTGGAGAATGAATAGTCTCATCGGGTTCTGAAATGGTAAAGAGTGCGCAGCTTATGAATACGCATCCCAAAATTCCCCGGAGAGTAAAATTAACGATGCGAATTGGTCAACACGGGTTGGAAGTAACTACCACAAAATGTAAGATTTGGAACAAACTTCCAACTATCCTCAAATACTATTCAAACCACAGAATTTTACGTACCGGTTACATTCCTCTATGTGTTCCCTCTAAGTGTCTCTTTCCTTCTTGGTTAATAAGTGTTTACGGTGAACGATATAAGTTAATCTTATTGGGTATATTAGTTGTGTTTAATTTTTATATTTGTATAGGACATTGGCATAAATTTGATTGCGCAATTTCGGAACGGACTGCATGGTTTTAAATTGCACGCATCTTAATACTTTCAGTTGGCAGTAATACGGCTGAGCAATAAAACAAACAGAGCCATGCCCTGGAAATTCAGATGGCACTCTAGAAACGTCCATGAAAACTGGCAGGAAATCATTGGCGATCATTTAGAGTCCACCGATTGTACATACAGAGAGACCTATTGACAATCAAGGGCTAGCAAACGTACCACTGGATTACTGAGCTCGTGAAACGCGCAGGTCGTCTAAAAGTAAGGAGAAGAACAGTATGGTTTTCATCGTTCATGAACAGTCGTTTCTTTTGTCAAAATTGTGTGAGCTGAACTGGTTGAACAAAGGGACCAGTTTTGTTTGAAAACCAACGGTTTTTAGAATGTGGTCTGTCGTTGGCGGTTCACTGAAAAATGTTACCTGGATGCTACTTTGTTTGTCCTCAAAAAGTCTTTTCTTGATACACTAATGCTTCATTACATGTAGGTTGTCCTCGGTCTACACTCCTGACGCACTACGTGTTGGTCAGTCAGCCCAGCTGCTTTAGTTCAGGCATGCTCGCTGAGACAGGCGTAAAACTGAAGCAATACAGGGTCTCTCTTTACTGAAAGCAGTCGAATGTCAAAAGGAACCAGCTCAAAGACGGAATTTCAACCATTTTCGGTTTAGCTGGAGTTTGGTCCATGACTACATGTGAATTATTGACAAGTTTTAACCAGGACAACTGGTTTTTTGTCTGTCTGAAGAGATTTTTCAACGGACGACTTTACGAGCTTAGGAATGCTGAATTTTAATACAGTACACCTTGATTTCACTTGTTTGACTTGTGTTCAACTCATGAATTAGCGCTTTACTGGCTATTTTCATCAACATGAAATAGACAATTCATGTGCAAGGTGTTGACATGATAAATAACGTTTCATGGAATCAATATAGAAACATATAACTTACAGCCTCCTTGATATTGGACTGTAAATCCAATTTAAAAGATAAGCATGCAGTGATGCGTTAAAATATTTTGTTGCAGTACAATCGTTATTTGGATATCGTGATGCAGTTTTAGAAACTCTAGAGATGCCTTCGCGGTTTACGGTTGATGGCTGCCGGTGGGCTGAAGCTTAAAGAATCAAATTTTACATGGCAGCACTTATTCTCTCCACAATGAGTTTTCTTACACGTTGTTATTATAACCAATGTACCATCGTAAAAGATGATAAAACATTTTCCGATTCATAAAAGATAGTTTCGAAATCCCAAGAGTAACATTGAGAAAGACTAAAAACTCCTTTGATTAAACACCAGTAAATATTTGATGATCACTGATTCGCAAGTGAATTCCATGAAAAAGAGACTCCAAGAATAACAATGTTTGTATCCAAAATTAGACGATAGTGGTTAAACAGTAGTGACTTTGTGGCCACCATCCTACCATTCCCTTTCTACGTGTCTTCAGTCCACGCCTAATTGCTAACCACCCTTTGTATTCCTGTTCACTTCCAATGAATAACACAAAGTGAAAGCATAAAAGTCGTTATTAGTTGTTACGCTTTCCCTGTTCGGTGAGGCAAATTTTCCCAGAAAGATTATATTTTATGATAGAAATGTATCAGTGAACAGTAAACCATGTGAACCATTCACGTACGTCGGATCAGTGCTGACATAATCCACAGATGCATCACGCTGATGCATCACAAGAGATCTAAATAGAATTGATACCCGAGGGATCATAGCCGCCAAACACTAAAGCCGGGTTTTGCTGACAGGGTTCAAACCTCAAACAACAAGTCCGGGGAACACGCAGTGGCTGCGACCTGAGTCGAATGACCGACTCTGCTCCACCCGACCACATTTAGCTGTTAATTAAGGTTGTGATAGGTTTGGTGTGTCCACACAACTTGCATCGATTTAGAAGGTCCGGCGAATGGGCTATTTAATGGAATCATAATAGTATGTAAAAATGTTGCCACCATGTACAGAGTGAGTAGCTTTTCTAAACGGTTCTGATAACTGAAGATTTGTGTGATCAATAAAATCTGCAATAGAAGTCAGTCGGAACAATTGGATGGAGCATTAGTCGGAGTTTATCACTGTTTAATCGGTTGATTGCAAATTTTCCAAACTTCCACGCCCAAAGTGGACGATAATCTCAAACCGTGTAAAACAAACATTTAATCCACCACAAGATGTTCACCTATTGAGAAAATTAAGTATTATCTTCAATAGGTTTGGTAGTCACGGATCAAAATGCACTATTTTTCTCTCTCGAAATTCAAAACCTCTGACGCAACTTCAGAAGGATGTTATGCTTGAACAGATCCATCGAAACGCATGGTCAATAAGTGATCCATTTGTTTTTACTAGGTTTCACATCCTGGCCATCATTTAACAACTGTCTCATGCATCAAGTTGGATTTGTAGCAAAATTGCCCCTTAGAAAGTACGTCATTCTTATAGTTGACAAACATATAATGAGCTGAAGTTTATAGTTTAGCGGGATCATTTGCTTCTTTCCATGTATAAACACGGTTTTTTAATGTTGAATCGGCAATATATGCGCCCCACAACAAACGCATTGCAGTTGTCTAGTCTTTGGTGACACTTCAAAAACGGTTGTTCCCCCAGGAAAATGACCGGAGGGAAAACTGAAATCGAAACTTCTATCTGATTATATTTTGTGAAAACGAAAAAATTCCGAAAATGAGAATTTTCACGGCAACAAAACGATTGGATGACCTTAAACTCTGCGTCTCTAAAACGTGTTCAATACAAGGGATTGATGTCGCTGGATTTGTCCCAGGGGGATGTGACCACATGGAGACAATGGTCATGACATTGACAGCAACCTTCAACTGGTCGTTTGAAATGGTCAAATGATTAAACCGAGGTCAGCATGCGTCATATAGAAACTTGCAGATATTGAGGAATTAGGAACAAACAGATTTCATGCGATAAAATGTAGCACGCTTGAGCGTCGTAAAATATGCAACCGGTTCACCGGTTTGCCGTAGCATGATTTTATTAGCAAAATCAACAAAGGGACTTGGCTCAATAAAATAGTTCATGGAGAAGGACTGTTGTAGGTTGAAGTTTGAAGTGTCACTCTATTTCAGTCTAGTATCTGCGATTGAAACGGAATTCTTGTTGACTTCTTTTGTTCGAATTATAGAAGAACACTGGAGAGGGTTCCCAGAATCGAATACAAGAAAATAGGTTACTGCGTAGCTCTAACTAGGTAACAAACCGTTCAATGCTGATTTTAGGCCGATATATATGACATATATTTAAACAAATCAATATTATAAAATTCACGGGAACAACATGCTCGATCCAGATGAAATTGATGTCCTTGCATGATTTTTGGAAATAAAAACGGTAATTTAACAACCGGAAGTACAACAGTAGTTAGGGAATATATTGTGTGGCTGTTTAGATGAAAGGTCTCGGAGATATTGCAAAACTACTTGTCGTGCGAATTTCGAAATGGTATATTTTTACCGTAATGGAGTGATACATTCTGCCGGCAGTTAAGTCAAGTAATTTGACTTAATGGAGGCTAACTCTCATTATGCATTAAGCACAACCTCACAACTAAACCAAGAAAATACTTCCGCGACGACAGAACAATCATACACACGGCCCTGAACCGAATCACCATGGAAATGATCTGGGTCATTCAACTTCCAAGTGTTTGTGAATACACCGGGTCTTGTGGCATCATGCAACAGACCAGGTTACATGGACGACCAATAACGTCTGGGACGTATCTTGGAGGCCACACGCAAAAGTAGACGTATAAAAATTGTAACTTGCCAGGTTGAAATAAACACAGTCACAGTGCATGAAATAATCACTCCGCAGCCAACATCAGGCTTTTGGGCACATGGTGGTTAGAATCAATAAGACATCGGCTCAATCGGATTCCAAGTGTGCACTTATTCGCCTGGTCTTGTATTATTATGCTGGAACTAGAAGTAGCCCACGTTTTGTGGTGGAAAAATATCGTCAGATATCATCTACCGATGCAAAATGGCGCAGGTATTGTAGGTGTTTTAAAATTTCAACTGGCGGGATAAAGATGCACGCAATAATCTTTCCCCACCCAACTTCAAGAATTTAGGCATAATTTGGTTAAAATGAAGATGATTTGATGAAAACCTAGAGGTTTAAGTTTTTTATCCAGTCTTGTGCTAGCCATAAAACTTGGTAATAATATCGAAAAGGGTTAGGGGAGCGCTGCAAACGAGTACGGGTGTGCAAGAATTTTGTAGAGGTAAAAATGATGTACTGAATGCAAAATAGGGACCTATTGAACTAGTAGTATCCATCAATGATCATCAAGTGGTTCTATCCACCATCTATGGGGGCCCGGAGTTTATCAGTTCACATCCCACAACTACCACCCAAATTTCGTTCATTCGTATTTGATCAGGTAGCATTTGACTGAGTACTCCGATCCCACATTCTTTAAAAGCTGACACACTGAATTCATTTAAAACGAAATAAGAATACCGAACTGATTTCTAGTTTGAATTATTACCATTGTTATTTGAATGAACTGTACTCACAGTAATAGATTGACGTGCCCACGTGAACTGAAATAATTATACCGAAATATTATATTATATATAATATATATTTATACTAGATTATCATTATTTTAGTAAAAGTCAAACATATGAATTATGAGCTCTGTTCAAAAATAAACCAAACAGCTTTAAACAACAAGTTTCATTCACGTAAATATCATCGAGCGCGATCCAGATTTTCATAGCTCTTTGAAGGTTTAGACAATTGTTTCTGAGCTAGGCTTATTCTCGTTTCAAAAACGCCAAAGCTTACGAATGTGGAAGTGTTTCTACCGACCGAGATGAAAATGTTTCCTGACTTGTTTCGAGTGCTTAGATTGGTTCATCTTCCCGGTATTTTAGATACGGCCTTTAGTTTGATATAATTATCCAATACTCGCTTCCCGCCCACAATATTGAGCCCAGCCAAGCGCAAAATCAATCTTTAAGTTCCCACTCTGGTTTATTTGTTTCATACCAGCAAGAACAAGCATCATCATCATCATCACAATTATGGCTGAATTCGGCTGTTATGTATTATCCATTCACCTGCGTGCGTATATTCATAGGCAAGTTCCATCGGACCAATTACGTCTTTAGGCCTCAAAAACAATGGACTGGTTAAAATCCTCGCGAAGGTTCGAAGTTACCAGTAACGCTTGGACTGGGACAACGAAAGGGATGGGACAATATATTTTATTTTTACTTCCTTTAATTCAATTAAAGATCATGCACGTTTTAGGAAGGGGAAGTGGCTAATCAAACAGGGCATGGGGCCAGGCCATCTAAGTTCGGGCCAATCTGAAAACTTGTTTCCCCACACAGACATAAACACGCACAAAACTTGGTTTACAGAGGTCTGATTCGATCCCCAGAAAACCTCAACCATCGCTCAGACATCTTTCACCTTCGCAACCGGAGTGGTTGTTTTGGGTTCATGCAAATGCCGCAGTTTGGAAAATGATGGTAAATAGAACTGGACGATATTTTCACATCATTCGGTGCTAATGTTTTTTTGGGTCCTAACCCGAGAAACTCATACACAACGGTCCCTAATTTACTTTCTAGCTTGGTGAGCTGATACGGAAGAGTACACGAGACTGTGGCCTAGGGATAAATTCTCCAACGTTAATCTATCATGATGGAAAATTGTAAAATGCAACAAAGATTGCAGATTCGCAGTTTTTTAAAATAAATTAATTGTTCTGAGCAAGCCTAAAGTATTGTGAAGAGATTAGCTCATTTATTTGTCTACTGGCGCCGGTATTTGTGTCACGGATGTTGGCTTCATCCATCGGGAGTTCGAAAATTCCCAATATATCAATTGTAATTGAGCGCTACAGAATGCTGTGTAGAGAAGTCGATACTCACACACAATGGGTCCGTCAGTGCTTGATGATCGTAAACCTTCTAATAGTATAAATCGCAAACAAACTCTAAATTGACTGGGTCATTCACCTAAGACTTTGGTGATTCATCACCATGATTCCGTCCCTCAGGGTAAGAGGTTAAAGGCTCGAGTCCAGACAAAATTAAAAATAAGTACCATTGACCTATTCAAACAAGAACAAAGCATAGGAGTTTAACCGTCATCGTTTATAACAGAGTTTCCATTTACGTAGATAATATGTAAAAGCTCTAATAATGCTGCATGCAACTCACTGAATAAGGAGGTGTCCCTTGGTATACAAACTAAAAGGTTAGAGAAAGTTGGTCCATAGAATATGTCAGACGGGGACTTCAATTATCTACCACTTTGGAACAGAATTACAATGTTTTAATCTGTTCGGGAAATGACATTCAAGTGAATAAGCAAAGGTAAAAACTAGCGAAAAAAAGCTGTAATAAAGAACAAGAGTTGTTCAAAGAGCAAGAGTTGTTCTACTTGGGAAACATATTTTTTAGTGCACTGATAAATTGTCATGTCCTTGTGTTAGTCCCAATAGGCATGAGTCAAGAAGGTTCACGATTCAAAGTTGTAAATGCAACACGGACTCGCTCCAGTAGTCGTATACTGGAATGAGCCGTCACCGAGATGCAGAAGAAAGGTCACAGAGGATGCGGCGTTTTACTGAGAGGAACCAATGGGATCATGTAAAATCCATTAGGAAATACTATTTGACAAGCCTGCGTCAGTTTATCGCTGTATTCGATATTCCAGTCATACTGTTTCTGTTTGAATTACATACCCATTGACAAACAAATACCGTTGACTCATGATCCGGTGTCCAGAAACGGGAGCGCGCAACCACTTGGCCTGCATCATTTCGGAGAGTTGCCTCATCATAGTCCTCCAATTTTTACCAGAATAGGCTGTCGTTAACCGATCAGCTCAATTCTCAGCTTGTGCGTACTTCAACCTGTACTTCAACATTTTGTACCGAGGAAAACTAAATTTGGTTGGCGTTCGTCACGTCAACAAACTGTAGTATTCCAATAACCCAAGTCCCGAACGTATCTCTTCTAAGTTTGACATAATAGAATTCAGTGATCTGCGTAAGGTGTAAGATTGGAACTGCACAAAGAAATTGAAATTTTATTCCAGTGATAAAAATTCAAAAGAAGATACAATGCTATAATTTCTATTATGAATAAATTTTTAATAAATTCAATGATCTATGGTTCAATACAGTTTTTTGTCACAATAGTACCGTAGACTTGGTTTTACTTTGTATTGGGTGGCTAAGTTCATCAGCGCAGTGATCAAGACATCATAACATTCAGCTAATTTATTTCGCAAATAGATGGCAAAAAAGCTATAAGTTATACTACTAAACTTGTTAGTAAGTCTGGTGCATCACCCAGTCTTTAGATATCACATTGGAAGTTATCATGAATCTGTGAAATTCCTTTACCAAACCTACCTAATTCCAGAACAGTGTCGAAACTCGTATTGATGGGAGACTTTTTAGTGGCTTACCTTGAACTCGTGGATGAGCTTGATTTAAAGCAACACACGCTAAAATCCCAGAGAAAAGAGCACATATGAGCGGATATAGCATTAATTATTCTTCTATTTAATGCATGTAGTGACATTGTTGATACTGTAAAATATCAAATCCGACTAACAGACACGTTAAACACATTTTCTTCAGTTCGATATTTTGGATACTCACTGTCTCCACCTAAGGATATTTTGATCGTGGCTTAAATGGAGTATCTGTATCATTCAAGACGTTCTATGATCCAGTTGTTCTCATCTACAACTTGCAGTTAGTCGTGAATGTCAGTGTACTTTTCAATTGAAGGTTATTCAAATGTCACCCTCATAGACAGCCAGGCAGTTCGTTTGAAATATTTCGGGGTTAAAGCTGGACAACACTCCGCCAAATTGAGTCTCTTGTTTATGATTTGTAGAAACGGAGATGTTTCCACAGCGTTCGGTTGGTCATTATGATGTCATATAAGCTTTTCATGAAACCATACACTCCCGCTTTGCAGAAAGCGATTCATTAATAAAAGTCAATACACTTTTCCTGTACCACATATAACAAAACTTGAATCCAACTTTTGCAAAACGTTGTGCAGTTTTTATCTAAATCAAATCTAGATAATCAGGAATTTCCAAACGCGATAATGAAAGACTGGTTCACCCACGAAAAGCGTTTGGAAGCATTACGCTGCTGCTTTATCCTTGTTTTAACACACTGACGGAAATGCATATTGGTATAATCCACCGGGACTGCAAATTTCGGGCACGAGAGCCTTGGTAGATTGATGTTCTATCAAATTCGGCTAACAGAAATAAACCACAACGACTTGCAGCCTATTAGCATGAACTCTAACAAACCATTTGAGCTAAAGATATGCAGCGCGGAGAAGAATTGTGTTCACTTTGTAATGCGACATAGAAACGTTTTAATGTTTTAGCTATTAGAGTTTCGTTGAGTATCTTTCGTGAAAATTGTTTGTCTGTTTAAACTTTTAGAACTCTATCTAAAACAATTCCTTGAACATGACATTGTCATGAAATGGACGGATCTGTGGTCAGGTGCACGAACTGGTGCTTGGAACTGAAAATGTATTCACTTTACCATGTGCCGATTGTGTATACTGTTATCATCGGAAAGTTGCGTGTATGGTTCTTACCGCATTCCTCGTCTGTTGGGAGCATATTTTATGAGCAAGAGAGATAGAGAGAAAGTGAAAACATATGACTCTCATTTTCAGATACTGATTGGCAGTGTGCACAGTAAAAACTCAGAGACTATCTGATACAGCTGCAAGGTAGACATTATCTCGTTAAAAGTTACTCTATTGTATGGACGTTTCATCATTTATGCATCTTAGTGAGAGTAAATTTCCAATCCTACAGTCCGGATGTCACCCGAACGCAATCACTCTAGTCTCTCCGGTATTTTCTCAGTGTACCATAAATCATGTAAAGTAGAAAAACGCGCATTAAGCGAGCAGTGGGTTTAGAAACTTTCTGGTATTTATTGCGCTCCTTTAGAAGAATACACCTAACTGGTTCATTAGCAGGAATGGTTAGTTAGTTTCATTCCTTCTTCTGTCACTGAAGCATACCCATGATTGTGAACCAGTGGTACGTTTCTCATAATTATGCTTGTCTTTTCCCCGTCTGATATTTAGTGGGCAATATCCCCGTATGTCTAAGCAACTGAGCGAGTCATGAAAGATTGCGAGAATTCGTCGGAATCTGAATTTTTTAATTCAATATTCCACTGTTCCACGTTCTGCATTTCTGTTGTGCATATTTTACATCCAACACGTTCGACAGGACTCACTTGAAACCTCTGCAAATTCATCTAAAAACGAAAAATGATGGGAAGTAAGTAAAACAATCAACCGCGGATTTGTTCATTTCGTTGCGTCAAATGTAAAATGTGATCACATTTAGTGAACGGAATTCGAGCCGCTTCCTTTTTGATGGATGCAACCTAATAATTGTTTCTACTCAACTATCCCCGCGTTTCCAATCCAAAACAGTTACTTTGTAAACACGGAGAAACTAAAATATTCAGCTTCTCTTCAGGACTGTGATAAACTTGGTCCCAATGATTAACGCTGTGTGAAGAAATAATTATCTTTGGTAAATGAAATCAGGGTTTGCTGTTGCTTTTAAGATGTGATGATTGTGCAGTTCAGTAAATAGTTCACGTTAAATGCTCCTGTTTCTCGCACCAAGAAGGAGCATTGAAATGGATAAATAATCTTGAGGAGGCGTGCGTATCTTGCTTTACACTCGATGTTTTACGATCCAAATTTGTTTCGCTGAGGAACGTCTCAAATAGTTCTAGATGTGGAATCGTTATTGACTTGAAAAGTGAAGCCAACTGAATGAGCACGAATGAAGCCATGTGAAGTATTTCGATGGTCTACTTCTTGTGGGTCTCCGCTTGCTTGGACTTCGGACCTGATCATCCTATATTAATTGGTATTTATTGGGCAAGATGGTTTTAACAAAGTCATTAGCACACTGGTGTGATTTTCATAAGTTTATGGAATCCTAAATATAACTCGTTCAGGCGTGTTCATCAAATGAATCAGCCATGTTTCCCACATTTCCTGATCCGTTCTGATTGGCAACAGTTATGATGAATATATTAAAGTTTTCAGATGACATGCGTTTATTCAACCTCATGTTCACTGAAAAACCATTCTTTATCCTTTTCAGTTCCAATACTATTATTCATATCAACTCTAAACCTATAACTTCCAATAATGTGATAAACAAAACATTCACAAAGCATATGGAAATCAACTTGTTGAATGCAGAGGGATAATGCGGCGACGATTCGAGCGTTCGAATCCATGATTTCCCATATTTCCCATTTGACTCATTATTACCTGTGAGTAGTGGTGTGGGATAATTAGTTTTTATTTAGTTGAGGTCACTATCCTTCGGACTTCACTTTCATGCACAATCCTCAGTTCATCGATTTAACCATATACTCGGAGGTACCAGACTCGAGTTTCTCTCCTATTAAAGGTCATCAGTAGTGCATTTCCACCGAAGAATATGTTTGATGGCCTGTCCATGTCACCGGATTATCCCCTTCCTTCACGACGAACACCAAATATCATTCTGTATTCTTCAGTATTTTACCGAGGAAAAGAAATTTTCGGTAGAAACGCTTTAATGAATTTATTCGGTGATTCGCATTTTATACTTTTCTTGCTTACAAATTATCGCAAAAGAAAACAAAATGAAATTTGACCTACTTCGTCTGTATAAATCCTTGCGAATGTGATCTGCAAAATAAATAAGAAATGAGTGGCAACCAGAACAGGATGAACAGATTTAGTGCAATGAAGAATGATTTCAAGCATACTACTAAAGTTTCCAGTGAACAAGAGGATTATTAAAAGCTCGGACCAGAAATATTTTGTTACCTGTAATACAAACTATAACCTTATCATTTGTGTCAAAGATATTCAATTTGCAAAAGACGCGGTCAGTGTCAAACCCGCGCAGAGAGCTATCAGCAGAGCGTGCGCTGTTCGAAAGCCAACGCAACGCCCACAAGCAGGTTCACATCCCAGAAATCTGATATTATTGATGATTTCACCACAACGTTGCAATGCCGCATAACTCTTTTGGCGAGTATTGTAACGTTGCTACATTGCTTTATATGTTCATTCGATGGATTCACATATAAACAATTCTTTCACGTAAGTTCAACGCACTGGGAGGATTTCAGGATTACATTCATACTCATGATTAGAGAGAATCTCATCATGTCAAAGAATGAATGAATCGTTATAGGTGATCTGTCAAAATGCACAAGCCAGCTTATGAGAGCTCGACAAAACACCTCCCCACGATTGGATTGCTACCCATGTTGATGATCGATCGAACATGATCATGTGATTTCATGGATCACTTTACAATCTAAAAGGCAACGTTCAATGGATGTACTGTAAACATATGGCACTGAGTAGTGATTGTGAACATTTCTTTATTAATACGTTACGTTTATAGTCTATAATTCAGTATCGACTATGGAGCCACTTTCCACTGAATTAAACACTTGAGGTGTTTGTGTGATAAACGTACATATTTCTGGACATCTACTATCGTTCCGTGTGCAACGAATAAGCCAGATGCTATATAAAGTACTTTTTATCATTTTTCTAGGATAATCATTTTTCATGTGATACAAAATCGATTTTCTTCCTCAGTCCCTCGAACTTCATTACTCCGAGCGATTTCAACAGTTGACCGTACTTTAACGAAACACTTGAGTCGAGCTTCGCATTGTGAGATTTTACCGTCGGTGCATATTTGTCCGCTCTCCAGGAATTTCATTCTTTAATCCAAACGGATCACGTAGAGGCTGACGAGAATAAGTGACTCAGGTTTGTTCACTTTCATTGTAGCTTTCACTAACAATCAATCCCTTAATATCTCCGATGCAGAAGGATACAATAAACTCTTCTGTGAGTTCAATCAAAACTCCCCAATCAAATCAGGTCTTCTATGCAGATTTCCAGCAATCCTTAGATAGTAGTGATCTTTGTATGGAACAATGTAATGGAGGCTGTTTTGAGTCGCACTGTGGTGTTGTTTTATTTATTCATCGTGCTTCATTTGAACCCCATTTTTCGGACGAAAATAGCGTAGACTTACGCAAACTCTGGATTTCTAGATTGCCATTCACTGTATAATCAGGATAACAATAAAGAGAAGAATATAGGTCAAGTAATAGACAAACCGTCAAATCCCACCAAAAACCTACCAACAAATATTTCTCATGTATTCCTCGTTTTGAAGGACCCCAACATTCGGGTATTTCCTACTTGTCGCAATGATTGGTTAATTGTCCTTACTTTGTTTATCTCATCCAACTGGTTACTCAATCAGTAAAACCGAGGATAAAATAGTAAATTATGAAAACCGAGCGTTCCCACATCCCTTTTCTACATTGGTAATGTACTTTCTGTTAGTTGATGCTCTGTTCAGATCAACAAACCAGAACAATGTATACCGAGTTATGCACGGTCCTGCTGCGTATGAAATTTGGTTTTGTCAAAGGAGTCGTTACACTGCATGATCAAGAGTGTATTATCTATAACCTAATTTCAAGCCGTCTTGGTTGTACTATTATTACCAAAGTCAAAGTCAAAGTTTTATTATGGGAATAGCTTACAAGCTGGTGCTTCTCTTGTCCCATAGGATGTTTACATAGATGAATCGTTACACATCAAAAAAAGGAGTCACATAGGGATCCGGGTAGGAGATAGAGAATGTAGGCTACAGTGAATCCCGTTTGCCTTTAGTGTACGAATGTGAGGTGTGCCAAGATTTTGTCGAGTCTCTGCTTGAAAGATTCAATAGTGGGTGCACAAACGACATGAGATGGAAGGGCATTCCAAGATTTGCATACTCTGACAGCAAAAGA
>UZAN01040585.1:0-34108 GCA_900618425.1 Echinostoma caproni
GGTCTGAGCGGAGTCCCAGTTTGGTGCACTTTGGAAGAAGCCTTCATTTTTGGTGTCTCCGTGCCTATTGGCTTCAGTTGTTTGTACTGGGCTTCGGAAATGTAACCATAAAGCAACAAAATATGTAATTTTCATGCAATAATGCCTTCGGTTAGATGATTGTTTGCAGTTGTATGGTCGATTTGGAATTTTTCCATTTGGCATTAACCGAGGGAGACATTCAACGAGAAGAGCAAAAGGAATCACGCAGTAGATGAACAAATGTGTGGCCAATAGATTTTTGTTTGTATGGCTTCTAAAACCAGCATTTTATTCATTTATTTAACAATCGTTGATAGGACTTTAACTTCGTTATTCTGATCGTTCATATCAGATTATAACCGCCAATTTTTGAACACTTTTTATCACAGTACATTGTCCTGTGTCGTTTCCCTGAAACTTTACTCAGAATTGTTTACCTGAGTGTCACAAATAACATGAGTGTTGTCGTTTAATTTCGTTTCATAACATTTGCCTTTTTCCACCTGCATAATCATTCATTTTTCGATCCAATAATCGCGAAATAATCCATCATCGTGAAAACCATTGATTTCTCTATCCTTAGATTAAACTAGCTCCCTTTTTAGCGGTTGACGTACCTATCGTATGTTTGTTTCTTCCATTGCAGTCATTTCAGTTGGTTAGTCCGTGCCGTTTTGATTCCAGTTAACTGTATGGCTTAGTTCATGAACTCTGTCCATAACGCATGGTTTGTTGTATTCGTTATACTTTACCTCGTATAAAATGTATGGGTATTCATCAAGTTTCACTATCAGTCTGATTTGTTTTCATTTAAATCTTGGCACAGTGAAATTGCTCGTGCGTCAGTATATTTCAGTTTAATTCATTTATGTGGTGCTCATCGGTCATGTTTCTTTGTAATAATAAAGCTTCATTAATTTTAAAATAAAACCTTATTTTGTTTTCAAATGCCAGTACAGATCGATTGATTAATTAATCGCACCAACCATCTGTAAACCTATCAATTTGCTTTTTATCACTGTTGCTACCTTTCCACAAGAATGATGCTGGCGAGGTCATAGACATTACCGACTTTAGTCTGTTATTTTCCTTCTCATTAGATTTTTCACAATTTTATCACTGCATATGAATATTGCACCTGAATCTATTTGTATTGGTTCTAGTAGACACGTGTCTCGCGTTAGCATTGGTTAATCGCGGTGAATCGTTTACATATAAATATCGTTTCTTACGCTTTTCAGATTTATTTCAATAGAATCATCATGGGTCCGGTACTCTGGTTCACCCTACTTCTGCTGTTTGATGGTACGTTACATATCAATTGATAAATATCCTATTTCAAACACACATTCAGTTGTAATTGTTGTTTGTTTCATTGGGTTTACATTTCATTTCAGATGTCTTCTCACAAGACGAAGAATGTTTAAAAAAAAGTTTCACTGCAACCGATGACTTTGAAACATACCAACTTAGTAAGGAAGGATCAAATATTCCATGCTTGTTGCAATTTGAATCAAACACAGCAATAAATCTCGAATTCACCAAATTCAAGGTGAGTGTATTTAAGCACTACTGATTTCGTCACCCAGTTCCCAAATACACCTTTACTCATATAAGCCACAACATAGTAATACGGCTCCATCACTTTTAATAATATTAAATGTTTAAGGAAAATAGAATGTGGCACTTGTTTCGTGATCGATTGAATGCACAGGGAGAAGAATTTAGTTAAATTCCTAAACTTTAATGCTTTATATCCCATCAACAGTTCGGTGAGTCAGGTTCATGTGAAGAGAAACGCGTCGAAATCGGACTGGGCGAAGGAACTAATTCATTATCCGGGTTGAGGTTTTGCGGCGAACAGTTGCCGGTTGTGCCGCACTCTATCAATCAAAAGATGTATATCAAAATTCATGGTAAATTTGATACTGAAAAGGAAGAGTTGGAAGTGAAATACAAAACAGGTGAGAATTGGTGGCATTTTCGAAAGTTGATGACCTCAGTTCTCATTCCAACTTTATACTTTGAACTGCACGATTTTATCTCAAATTAATTATTACTGAACGACGATTTATTTTATCTCTCAAGCTACTCAATCACAGGAAACGCGCCATTGTGGTACAACTGTTCAACTTTTAAAGGACACTATGACAACATTTCCACCCCGCCATGAAAGGCTTCCAGCAAAATGTCAAGTAAAATACACTTTGACAGGTACAGGGGGAAACAGACCTTACTTGAAATTTAAATTCTTTAAAGTGAGTAAAAGCCCTTCGAAAAATGAATCATCCAATATGATTACAAGAACAATGTTCACTTTACTTCATAAATCGGAATTTGCCAAAATACTTTTCAGTTTCCATTTGAAAACGAGTGTTCCCAGAACTACATTGAAATAGAAAGCGAAAACAATCCAGCGAAAACCCAGGAAAAACTCTGTGGAAGTAAAACACCTTTTGACACGAAAACGACGGGATCAGAAATAAAGTTTACCATTACAACAAATGACCTACCATGGGGAAATATCATACAATTCGAAGCAAAAGAAGGTATGATGACCACAATTTTTCTGAAGGCGTAAACATACTGAACTCTGACTTGGGAAACAAACTAATGATTAGGCAATCGGAAATTCAGCAAACATGTACAAATAAGTTGCTATCCATGAAATGCAGTCCGCGTAGTTCAAAAATAATTTCTGATCCTTAAACGTATATCTTAGGGCAAAAATGAATAAATTCTCTATCTGAAGGTGTCCCGAAAGTCGAGTTATTCAGTCACTGAGAAATAGGTTTGAACGTTTACAAATATTTTGCTAGACCGACTGAGAAAAACTCATTAGTAATTTTGAAAACAATCCAGAAACAAGAATCCATGCAAATAAAACGAAACAATGCTGAATCAGAAAACGAGCACTGGAACAAACGCTAGGATATCGAAACATTATTCTGCCTATAACCAAAAATGCAGCCACCACAGAAAATGATGTGCCCTGCTGTTGAGGTTTGAACAGATCCGGATATATATTTCATAGTATAGAGCATTTGTGTTCTATACAGTTTCATTTTAAATGTTGATCAGTAACAGTCGATTGATCGATCCTGTTCCCGTCGAAAACAACTTTCGCATTTCTCCCTAGACCCAGTCGAATATGTTCACAACTTAATCACAAGTAACAATACCGCTTTTTTCAGTTATTCCTTTTACATGCGATAATAAACAGGATATCAGCAGCACGGAAAAAACAATCACAATACCAACAGAAGGCACATTCATTCCCAAGAATTTCAATTGTAATTACGAGATCATGGCCGGTGTGGGGACAAAGGTTTCCTTAAAATTCACTGAGTTCCAGGTAGACATATCTTTTGGTATTTTCACTACCACGTTTGTTGAATGAAATGAGAACTCCAGATTATCAATTGAATTTTCTCTCGATTCCATTTACAGCTTTCGAAAACGGATGAATGTACGACAGATTTCGTGAAAATCAGCCATACGGATCCAAAAACTGATGGGAACATTCGAGGCCAATGTGGTAGCGATGTGATCAATCCAAGAGTGGTGAATGCAAACAAAGCGTACCTGTACGTTATGATCCAGAATCCAACAGGTTCCGAGAAACTTTCTTTTCGGGCGAAACAGCGTGAGCTTCTTCATGTGTCATTGTCTTTATCACCATTGTGATCACCGAAGTATGTACTGCTGGTGATGATGAGACTGGTTAAACTGAGTATCATAAAACATTAAGTAGTTTTCTTTATATGCACGAGAATCGCAAATTTGGTGATTTTTCAAACGAGAAATGGAAAAGACTATTCATTCGAAGGTCTACAGTATGAATGATAGAAGTGTCATGATGCTATCCATCGTTAACCGTCCTTATTATGCGATGTACTTCGACTTTTCCAGTTGCATTATTTCCATAATCGCCTGATATATGAAACCCAACGGTATCAACTTTTATTTTCAGTTTCACCTCTGCAATGTACTGATGACATTTCACTGGAAGCAAAGGATAATCCAATCACAATTACCATACCATCAGAGGGGACATTCATTCCTGCGAATTTCAAGTGCTTGTATCTTTTCTCAACTAAGGCAGAATCGAAAGTTTCCTTGACATTTACTGAGTTCCAGGTATATACACAACATTTTTCAATATGATATATGTTAACCGAAGTAAGGCAGCAGTTTATTATTTAGATTGTAACCTGATTCCACCTTTCAGATTCCACAGAGTGAAAAGTGCACCGATGGTTACGTTAAAATTGGTGTATCGCAGGCTGCGTTGGACACAGAAGAATCTCAAAGCTATTGTGAAAGCAATGCAATAGGTTCAAAAATCGTGGATGCCCCCGTAGCCTACGTTAGGGTTGTCATAAAGAATCCCGATGGTTTAGAAAAAATTACCATTTTGGCAGAAGAAAGTAAGGATGAATGTGATGCAGTGCTATTGAATACCCCAGTG
Source organism: Echinostoma caproni (assembly GCA_900618425.1). NCBI lineage: Eukaryota > Metazoa > Platyhelminthes > Trematoda > Plagiorchiida > Echinostomatidae > Echinostoma > Echinostoma caproni. Next base: position 4,493 of record UZAN01040585.1, read on the forward strand.
AAATATTTTATCATACATGTGTGTTTCTGCATTTCTATAAACTCCTTATTTTTCTGCAAAATGTGTAGATATTATACAGCTTCTGAGAAGGTTTATTGCTCAAAAGAGAATGAGTTGCATAGAAGGATTTTAGTGTTTAGTTATTAATGCCTTACTATTATTCAACCTTTTCAATGTTATCCAAGCCTAATGACAGTTGAATGTTAATCATTTTCCTCAGAACCTCCTCCTACATTATTTGTTTGCCCTGAAAAAATTTTGAACTCCACGGATAAATGGCAAACGGTCGAAGTGCCAGCTTCGGGTACAATATTACCAAAATCCTTTTCCTGTGTATACATTTTTGATTCAAAAAAACATCATAATTTGGACATGAACTTCGTTTCCTTTCAGGTAATCCCTAATGGTCTAGACTATTCTAAGGTTGCTTTGTAATTATCATAGTTGTATCTGTTACGCCTCCAGTTAACATTCGCTTTTGATAATGCATGGATATTCTCTGTCGGTAAATTAGCTTGGAGAAGAAAATAACTGTTTGGATAAAGCTGTTTACGTTGGAGTGGACCCGATTCCCCTATATATGGAGAAGTATTGTGGGTCAAAGTTACCGATGAATCGTTCTCGAAATTCCCGCGAATTATACCTAATAATGTCCGGAACGAATTTTGCACCTGAAGATAAATTTGTTTTGAAATACAAAGAAGGCGAGTTCCATTAGTGCAGTGTACTAGGAAGATGGCAAGATGTTAATAGTTATCTGCCTGTGTCTAATGAATCTCCCTAATACTACCTGTTAAAATGTCGTTGTTGAGTTGCAGATGGAAACCAAAGGCGGACCTGGAACCCCGTATTTTGCGTTTTGATTTATTTGGGATGGAAATCGTTCGCTGGAATAATCGGAAACTAAGCAGAAGATGATACTATTTTCCCGGTATCTATAAGAAATGTGTTTCTATTTCAACCGTATTGCTTTCTTGAACATTTAAATTGATCTGGAAATAAATGCATGCGTCAGCAGAATTCATCAGTTTATGATATTGCAGGTGTAAGAGACTTAAAATGATGGAAAATATATAGTCCGGTGAAGAAGTACAAATTCATTCCAAGACCAAACGAACAAAATATGCATAAGAATATTAAACTCTATATTTGTTCGAAAAGTTGCAACGCTTACACCACATAGCTTATAAAAGCATGTCATACTGAATGTTGAAAACACATTTCGAAGAAGTACAAACGATCTAATTGGAGAACATGCCTAATTTATCAAATGTGTAGAACAAAAGCCAGAACGACCGAAACAGGTAATAAGAGACAAAGTGAGAAATAACCACTGAAGGATACATAGATGAACAGTTAAGTAAATATATTTATGGGTAGATGGATGTATACATAGATAGTTGGATAGAAAGAGGAATGTAAAAATGAATGGATAGATAGATAGACCGATCGTTCGATATATAGACCGATAGGTAGATACATGGATGTATATATATATATATATACATATATAAATATATATGAATAAATCAGACAAATATATAAATTAAGGAAATTATTTCATCACTGGATAAGGCATTATGAAGGAGGAAGAACAGTTTGCGGAAACTATTATATCAGGATATAAAAAGTCGGTTCTAGTCTGGGAGACGGGGAAAATCGTAACATTTAAGCAAAGATGAAGTCCATTTGAGTGAGAACGACAAAACAAATTATTGACTGTAGCCAAAATCATTCAGCTACTTGAATAGGTACTAGTACGTGTTGTCATTGAATAATATTGTGCATACATTTTCTCTAAATAATTTCAATAGTTCAAGTGTAATGATCATTGCAGAAAAAGGATGTTTCCCGTTTTCTTCTCAGTTGCGTACATGCGGTCATATAAAACTTTTATCAAAGCAATGATTAGCCTTTTTATACCACAGCATTCACCTAGACAAACTTAAGGAGAACGTCAAATGTAAACAGCCACAGTTGGGTTATGTCCGGAAAATGTTTGGGGAAAACTTATGAGTGGGATCTTAGTGACAGCATCTAAATTGGCAAGGTAAAACTAATCAAGATGTCAAAACCACCTGAAACACCCATTCTTCTATCGGCATTCGATGGAGACTGCTGTTATGTTTTGATAATAAATGTTCAAAAAAGTAGTTTTAAACAGATTTCTCGAACACGACTTTTTTAAAGAGGTATTTGTGGATATAATTTGAGTGATATTTCAAACAATCAATTAATCAACCAAGCGTAGGAATCATAAGTTTCAATCGAGTTTGAGTTAACTTCTTGGGTCAACCAATCACAAGCATTGGACATAATAATTGAAATAAAGTTTACGTCAATGTTTTGGTGCCTATGGAACGGTTTATTCCAGGTTTGTTTTAATTTTCTTACATTTTGCATTTCTATTCATGTAATTTGTGTAAGCTTACATGCTTACATCTCAGTTAAAAATGTACACTGTTCGTCACGTGGAATGAAATATGCATATACAAATATCATGCGAGGTAAAGAATGGCATGCAGTTTGGTTCATTTACAACACTTTTGAAGTAATTTATTTGCTACCTGTTCCTTTGCGGTTAGGAGTCGGGCCAGATAGGGTACGGGGGAATTTTTGTAAATGTTAATGCGTGAGGGTAGATTCCGGAAATGATGAGCTGGTGGACAGGTGGGAAACGATAAACAGACTAATCGAGATGCAATGGATAGAGAGAGTCATCCAGAATCTTCTTCGCAAATGTAACACAAGAGTTGATGCGACCAAAAATGAGTTCTGTGATTAGTGACACGATCAGGATTAATGATGCACGACTGGATTGCCTTGTATGATGGCCGGTCTAAAGATTTGGGCTTCTACTTCATATGTATTTTCATATTAGCATGCAAATTATGGGTCATTGTTAACTGAAAATAGCACATTTTGAGCCACATCGCAGCCTTAATCACCACAGCCGGTAGTTTTGTAAATTAATTTACAGCTGTTGCCTACAAAAAAATAATTTCAAGTGTTTATGAGGTAAATGTTTCCCTTCTTTAACAAAAAGTCCAAACTCATGCATAATTTTAGGCAATCATGGTCACTGAATGGAAAAAAAACACTGTTCTGTCCACAATTATAGGGAGATATAATTGAAAATGAGACTAAAAGAAGTGAAAATTCCTTTTGCGCAATGCATCTATTCTTATTTGTATGCTTAGGATTCATCTACTAGTAACTGTGACCTAATCCTGGAATTGCAATTCCACGGAAAAATCTGTCGTGAAATATTTTTGTAGTTGTTTACTCACGGCGACCCATTCAGCAGTAAACATTTACCGGTATATGATATAAATTTGTCCTGTGGATATAAGCATGCATACATGTGTTTGCTATTGTGCTAAGACGTAATTCTGAACAGTGGTCACTTTGATGAAAGAAACTATTGCTTCAGCTCCGTCATTCTTCACTGGAGGAAGCCTTGAAGTAAACACTGAGAAAAGCGTGAATTGTTAAATCATGTTCTTCTGAACGAATTTTACCGCTACACTTAGGTAAGCATATGATTGCGCTGTACAACCAGGGAGTTTTTCGCAGACCAGTGGAATGCTTGGCAAAAGTGACAGTATTGGAGGATTTCATTCGAAGTCCGTGCTGTATACAGAACTCGAGCGTGAGCTGAAAGGACAAAACCACGGAACAGCAGTTTGGACTACTTTGGATCTAAGCTGGAATGTAAATCCTTCGATCGAACCCAGGTTGAATGCTACCGTATTACCCACTTTCCCACCGTCTTATCAGACCGCTTTTGTTTTACATAAACGCCATATAACACAATCTTTTGTCAACCTAATGGGGGCATTATACCTAGCCTACCTCCACAGTGAGCTGCAAGGTTATAGATCGATGCGATTTGAATAACATTTAGTGTTCGTCCTCATCGAATTGTAGAGATTCAATCAATTAACAAAATTAAATTTTATTAATTAAATTTTCGTAACCGTTCTTCAGGACTTCCAGTAAGGATATAATTCGGTTGATAATATATAAAACGAATGGGGATCAGTAAGTAGATCGAAAGTTTTATATAAAAGAAGGTGAAATGTGAGTCACGATTAGTACTTGTACGTTCAAGGAACTAACTCCTGTATGACTGCAAATCAGATACGGAACCGCCTAATTCCTGTGAAAGCTGTTGAGCCAGTGTAAATCCATTTCGATGCATGCTACAGTGATCTTATACCTAAATTTTTCATATAAAACCGGATCGCGGAGATTTGAGTAATTAGTCGGTTGACGCAGAGCCCCCAATTCAAACGAGGTGTTTGGGTAACACTGGTTCGATAAATTAGTCAACAATATACTAAGTTCAAATCTGAATCACTGCAGAAGATGAACATACTATACATGTTGATGCAGCATAGTTAAGTCAGTTAAAGGAATTGCTTAGCACATCTAAAAGGGTGAATAGTCAGCAACCGTCTAGTCACAAGTAATGTGATACTGTCAGTACTTCCATGTTATGCACTCGGAGTGACTATATTTTGCATGTGCACGGGTGAGGGGGGGGGAGAGTTAACTAGGAAAACGGCCGCGCTATAGACTCAATATTATTCTCAGATCTACTTTGCAACGATTTCACAGCAATTATGGTGTTGCATAAAAAGCTGTTCTTTGCTTTCTTGATGTAATTAGATGTCAAATGTCATTGATCTGTGATCATTGATCGGTGAATCCATTGTGTTTAGATTTAGTCCGCCGGGTATGTTATGCCGTCAGGGTTCAAAGATCCCCGGAATTATTCCTTGCTATCATAAATGGGTTCCATTTCCCACCCAGAATATGACAGTGATGTTTTCCAGTTTTCTAAAACTCTAAAGTTACCACGGAGTCGGACAGACTTTTGAATTCTGTAAGGGGAGTATCAGGGGTTGACCAACGTATAACGCCCGTTGTTTGATTTTTCATCAGCCAGGTAGTCTTCCAACTTGCGTAGTAGAATTTCCGACGGCTCACTTCGTAGGTCGGAGGAGCTACTTAAAATCAGCAGTGGTAGCGGTGATAGTTTTCAATTCGCTGGTCATATCTACCCATTATAATTTATTATCGGTCGTGGAACAGTGAGTCGTGTCTCCTCAGGATATAAGAATATTGCACCCTTGGCTCTGTAATGAAGTGACATTGATTTCCGATTATCAATTCCTGACTTGTAGGAGTGTTTGCTTCAGTTTCTCCATTAAAGCCGCTTCTATGGAATTTTCAATCTTGTACTTTGTCTATCTTCATACTATTCCACTGGAGCATTCGGATTTGAATATACAGAAGTAGTAGTTGAGAGCACTCCTACTTGCTATGGGGCGTATAAGTTTTATTACAGATCTTTCCCGAGTGTGACGCATTTTATGTTAGGCTACCTAGTGAGCTAACACGTACGGTTTACGGTATTAGTCGCTGTGTCACACTATTCATGATAGTACTTGTCCATGATGTCCACAATGATCGTGTGAGCTTGCTGTTGATGTTGCTCACCTGTTTGCTGATAATAAGATATCATACCTGGGTACGTTTATGTTTGCAAATATGATCAAAGGTTTCCCGTTGAGCCATCGGTAATCAACGTCGAATTTCCTCAGTTGATCTTTCGTAATTGCTTGTTTTACGGTCTAATGTGTATATTGAAATGGTGAAACAGGAGAAAGATATCACCTGTTGGTGTTGGTGAGTTCTCCAAGCACGAAGTGTTGTTCGCAGACGTTTCGTAGCCAAGCTAGGCAAAATCATCCGTGTAACTGCGAGGAAGTGCCAATTCCCAGTGGGATATGGTTTATATAGTTCTCTTTGAGGGTTACGATTGACTGCTTGCGTCCCTTTAATCTTATTGGTCAATAGCAAACGACTGCTGTGATTTGATTGGCTGTTCCGCTGTCATGGCAACTATCTTTTTTCTTGCCAATTGTACTTTTGCATCGGTTGGTTTCGATTCCATATATCTCTTAATTTGGTGAGAGAAGAATACTTCCTACAAGAGAACGCAGTGAGTAGGGCTTCCTTAGAAAAGGCTATTTGAAGCGTTTGCAAGATGCATTTGACAGAACAAAAAGGTGATATCTTTGAAATGATGTGAAATGATTGTAGCTCGGGAAACGGAAACGGGAAACCAAAAGTAGGCTAGCCGAATGGTGTGCTTGTGAACTTTTCAGTAAAATTCACCTGCTCTACTCTGGGTAACCGGACAGTATTCGGACTACATGTAAATCATGGAGCGTTTTTCTTTGTTATGAAGATTATTGTGAAAGGATTCTTTTGGCAGACAATCTAGCCTCAGAGTTACGTGAAGTGTGAATATGTATATACGTATATGTACATGCATATATATGTATATATTTATAAATAAACATATATACATATGCAAATATATACATACATATATATATATATATATATATATATATATATTTATCTTATAGCTACCGAAAACGATAGCGTTTCCTACCAGCAAGATTTTTTCTATCGAGTGGGATGAGTTGAGTTCTTAAGATAACATCGTTTGAAACGTGCCACAGGGATTATCGGGCTACAATGGTTTAGACGCAGTCCGAGACTTCTCACCCATTTTCATGGCAGAACGATACCCCAAGTAGATCGAAATAGTTTATGGGCTCCCACTGGTTTAGATGATTGACCACATTGGTGAGGATCACTCAAATTTGCTGTGCTATATGATTGAATAAATTCGTAGGCAATATCAATGCTGTAAGTGTGTAGCCTGTTCGTGCCGATGACTTGTTTCTGACCANCATTAAGAGTTTCTGACATTTCAAATAGTGACGTCAGTACGTCATCCTGGATTCATTCGAATCGCTTCTTTTTGTCGCCCCGGCGACTGGAAGAGCTTACGGCTTGCCACCTCTCGGGAGTATCGCGTAATGGCTGAGAAATCTATTCGTGTGAAGGTGCATCTCTGGCCTTCAACAGGTGGGCGCTGTCTCTCAAGCAAGATGATGAAAGTTATGGTCTTATTTTGTAGCGGAATGCATTCACTGACTTCGGGACGCTGCCACAGTACGTTATGGTGTTTATGAATCTCTTGCAAGAGTAGTACTCACAAAATCCTCATGTACTGCAGCTGATCATATGCAACTGTCCATATGATGGAACAATTTCATCATATTCACTGGTGACCTTCTAAATGGTCATTTTTACATTCCTAACACGGAAAGTCTTCCAGTATCTTACAGCTCCCTTGGCAGTGGTAGTATATTGGCCTAAACCCTTTGGGATATTATGTTCAATTCTACAGTTTTTTAACACGAATTCACCAATATTCTCCTAAACGGTTTGGTCAATAATGATAAATGAATCAAACCCAGGGACAGAATAGTGGGTTGCATCATACTTTGCAGATTATGTTCGTCCGAAAGTACACAAAAGTACTGTTTACTACGGTAGAAGGAAGATCATTGGTTAACCATTGAAGTATAATATTAGGTTTTGAAAATATGACTGTTTCACAAAAGGTATTTTGACCTGACTGCTATGGCATATCACCAAGAAACTGTATCAGCAGTTAGGCACAAACCCTCTTACATTTTTATTTAAGTTTTACACCTGAGTCTGAAAGAAAATGCCCCTATATCTGCTACCTCTTGGTAAATTTCTTTTGTGCTTGCACTGATATATCGAGCTTTAATACACAAATCTTGGAACAAAATACAATTATATTGTTTGTAAGCATGCATGAGTTCTTATTAGTTGCCGTCACTAGGTACATTTTATTCATTTGATTAGGTGGGTTCTTCATAACATGTGGTATCCCACTGGAAAATCATCAGGGAGAAGTGGGCGTTGGCAATTCAAGTTATGAATCTATACCGAAATTTAGCCACAAACGATTCGTGAGGGAGACTATTTCCAGCTAAGTTACCTAGATTACCTGAATATTCTTATCAGGGTTCAAATTTATTAGTTACAGAATGCTTTGAAATTGTGGCTGTTCCATCGTTAAGCTAGCCTTAATGCTTATTGATGCAGGAGGAATCACTAATATATGATTGATTCGCTTAATGCTTTTCCTTTAATAACATCGTCTCACAACTCACTGGTTAGGCTTTATTGGCAAGAGGTGTGTCCAGTGATGAGATATAAGGCCAAATAAAAGACAATTCTTGTAAGTTGCCGAAGGTGGGCTTCATCTGATCTAACTGCAGACAATCTTTGATATAACAATTTGTGTAAGATGGGTGTTGAAAGTTGGAAAGTAGTAACAAATGTCCGTACCACTTTCTGTTACAGCAGAGTGTATAGCTCGATGCACAAAAAACAGATAAAGAATTAGAAATAAGACTTGCATACAGTTGTACTGTATACAGTTATTGTTTTATCAAAAAGCCAGCCCCTTGGAGAGATTTTGTTCTTAATTGATTATCTATTCTTTTCTTTTGGATGGTTAAAGCCTGCAGCGATTGCAATTCATTATCGCATTGAACTAACGGTGCCCGACGTGTTAGTTATTCTTTTTTCTTTTTGTTTTTTACCTCCTTTTATTGAATACACTGTGACACAACTTTCAGGAAGATAGAAGCGACCAATCAAAGGGTTGCCATACAACACACAATTGGGGAAAGTCAGACAGTGGTCTTGGGATTCGAACACACGTCCACCGGGGTGGTAATTTGGCGACGTTACCACCAGACCACCACTAAATTGTGTTTCAGAAACGATCATTCTATGATCTTGAGAAAAAAAACAGTGAATGGACTGATGGGCGACCATAACACTAAGATGAACAAACGCGGTCGTCACAATCACAATTTTGGTGCGCTCATTTCGATCATGAGGATAAAAGCGATTACCTAACGTCCACCTCAAAATCATCAGTTATGATTGGTGCACTCCATATGTGACATCACCCTCAGTCACTAAATCAAGCTAGGACAACCAAATATTGAATGCAGGCCGATATCATACTGCCTGAATTTAGGCAAAATAAGGAACCTCAGTACCTCCTGTTTTCAGCAGCAACCATTCAGTCAGACTGGGGTCGTTCAAAGGCATGTCCCCAACGCAAATCATTTGATGGACTGTTGGTTTGGGGGAAAGGAGAAATAATCAACACTTGCTAAACACAGATACCCTTGATTGATGTCTTCCAGTCATATCAAATACTACTATTGTTCACTTTCAAAGAGGAATAATAAATAAATTTAAGACAACCTGACAGGCTTACAAGTAAAGAAAATAAAAGTGAGTTTTCAAAATTTGTATTCACTTTGAGTTGCATCATTTTACCTACTTAGCAACCCACCATGTTTGACTATATTCTTACTACCAGTAAAGTACACCAAATGAAGTTATTCAGCAAGAACATTGAACCTAACCGTTGCAGAATGGTATGAACTCTATCCAATAAAAATGATAAAATTTACAGTTGCATTCACAGTTGTCCTTAACATTACCGGATTAACACCGCCATGTCTTACCTCACGCATTTTACTAACCCGTACAAAACAGCGGCGAGCCATGAAGAGTATCGCGGTGAATTCACATCAATTCGGCTGTATGTGGTTTGTTGTTTCATACTTCTAAAACAGTTAAACAGTGCGTTAACTTATTTCATTACTGATCCGTAGCATATTTTTCTAGATTGACTGACCGTTTGTCTTTCATAGTCTTGCTACGACGATTTGGTGATATTTCCTATCCATCTCCAAAACCTAAATCTCAGGTATAATATCAACTGGATTCCCGAGTGTGTGAAGTTCAAAATGGATCTACACATGAGGATTTTATTGTTTTATTGGACTGGAGTGTGGAACACATTGTCCCAGGCATACGGTAACCTCACTAACAGACCTCATACTGTTAGTCAAGGTTACCGAGCACTTTTAATTACTGACTGGTCTTTTAGCTGATGCATTGAACGTCGTACACCTCAACATTTCTGAGGTGCGTGATCGTGGGAAAAAAATACTGTTGAGAACCCTAAAACCATGGAACTCATGGATTTGTGCAGGTTTGAATAGAAGACTAACTACCACGGGAGTTCCAGTTTCTGAGTGACTAACTGGTCCTATCTACGCGGAATGAGTAACCAGCGGTACGTGTGTAGTCCTCATCTTTTCCAATTTCTGTACACGACCTAGGCAATGTTCTGAAGCCATTAAATTTCATGTTCACAGATGATACAAATATATAAAACACATTGAAGTAATTCAACGATTTACTGACACTTCAGATAACTCCCATTTTCACATTGATGTCAAATTTTCTACATCAAAATGTGCAGCGGTATACTTTTGCCCCAAACATTCTGGAAGGTAACAGCTTCCATATGCCTCGACTGAGAAGGACCATGATTTCATCATTTAAGAAAACCCAAGTTTGTTTTAAACCAGGGCATCAGCTAAAGCTCTAAGATATTTCGATTATTTGAAGCGACTTTTGGAGAATTTAAACCACTACTACTATCGGCCAACATTCGACTCTACATGGAGTGTGTAAGATAACTATGGAATCCATAGGTGCGATCTGATCACAAGAGCTTGTATGTATTTGTATGCATATATTTGCATAATGAAACTTTGTATTTTGCACCTGTAAGCGGGAAAACGTTATTTTCTGTCACCCATATATCTCGCAGCACAAAATTACTTTTCCGTATCGCCCTGTCCACTTGTAAAACCTTTTCACCCAGATTATTCTTGCCTGCTAAATTAAGCAAATAGCAGCAAAGATCCGTATATAGGCATACGTATGATTAATTTACGGGATTATGACTTTTTACATTAAATAACACAATATAGATTTGCTTTATTAACTCCTTTGAACGTATATTTACGGTCTAAACGATTTGTTTTATGTAGTCCATTCACTGACATTTGAATTCTCAGAAACATGTAACTCAAACCCTTTTGCTTAACGTTCAGCATTCAGTTGAGTCCTCCTTCACGTACACATATTCTATGCTACTGAACGTTTGTTAAATGTTTTTATCAAGTTGTTCCGCATACTTCTACCCCTAATTGTGTTTGTTTTTTCCGTTTTTTATACATCGTCATCCTATGTTTCCCTCTTATAGTTTCTCTGGTTCGAAACATTCTGGCTATCATGAGGCGTTTCTTATTCAATGATTTGTTACATTCCGCTTGTTTCGTTGTGCAATTCTTGTTCAGTATGTTTCGTCATTTAAGTTGCTTTGCCGGAATTCATAGTAAAAATGGTTTTGGCTCATTCTAATTTTATTAAATAGAGAAAATATTGTCAATTATTCGCACAGTTACAGCAATACAAATGTGCATGTTTGGAATACTGCCATCGTCCGTTTTCTAAGTCATACATTTTATCCACCAGTTTGTATTAACAAATCAGTCGTATTCCTAGCAGTGTAATTATGGACACTACCGTGGTAATCGTTGGTAGTTTTGCAGCACCTACGTCTGGGTCTTGAGAAAGAGTGGAATAATATTTATGATCACCACTAAAACAGTTCATATAAATGAAGAAAGTCATGCCGAAAAAGATGTTGAATCACTGTAAACCTACCGGACAAATAGGTTATTGTAAATCCATCTTTCGGGGAAAATCGTGTTCCTATAATCTTAATGTAGATCTCCGTTCTGTTTTTCAGGTACCTCCTGTGAATGGGCATCCCGCATAGCTTCATAGATTTTTCTTCAACGGGTTCTTCACCGGCGTACACTTGGTTAACAGCACATTGCTCCCTTGTGCCAAGCTTGAAGAGATAAATGTGTCACATTGCAGAATGGTTTGATTTGTCATTTCTTATCAATAAGCCTATATTAAAAGTCTTATGTATATTATCCATTTTATAATTATAGGCAGAATAAACACCTTACAATTAGATGACATGGGTTCATAAGATTTTGGTCAATGTGTAATTCTCATCTAACACCTGAATTCTATATTCTATTGGATTACTCTAATTATTCTCCACTGGTGAACGTTGAATAACATTAGCTATTTTTCTGGCCATCGAAAGGTTATATGATATATCTTCATCACTAAAACCCGCAAAAATCTTACCTCTAAACTGGTTAGTTCCCAAGACAACTTTCTATTGGCTGGGCTTCTCAACAAGTAATAACAGTTAAACCGTTCAGGTAAAATTGTTTCCGAGCTCGGAATTTGCAGTATTTGTTTTACATCCGATGAGACATATGAACGAAAGTCGCATACTGTAAAGGGCTTCGGCGCTTCAACTTTTTCAGGAAAAATGGGAAAATAAAATTTATTTAATTTGAAACACTGAGAATCACGTTATACTTTTTGGGCCGATTACCTAGTGAATAACTTTGTAGCGACTAAGCAGAGATAGCAAACCATTTATGAGTTAAAGAGTACCAAACTTGAAAATACAAGGCATTAATCATCACAAGTAACTTCATTTCGGATACATCATTTAATAGAAAATTTTCGAAAATCACACTCAGGGAGCGAATTGCTGACAACATTCAACCGATAATAAACGAATGTGGAATTAACTTGGTTACTCATTCTTACCTTCTGTTGCCACAAATTCAATTATATTTCCTTCCATGGAATTGTCAAAATAAATCTTTATTTTAATTGTGTGCGTAATATATAGTTTGGTACTCGGTTTCTGTGTACCACAATACCTTTTGGTCATAGCACCTCCTCCGACAACTTGTAAATAACTGTCATTACAGTTATTAATCGACCCTATCTACAAGTAAGAACGAATAAGATTTGTTTTAGATTTCGTGCCATTACATGGCCATGAACGCTTATATTTACTAAGATTCTCACCTTGAATTCGGTAAATGCCAAATGGAGAGTTTTCTCTTTGGATGCTTTTAGAGTAAATTCACAGAACGTTTTGTCTGGGATAAATTTATAAAGCCCCGGTAGTGTGACCGTTTTTCCCGTAGAAGGAATGTCTATATCCTCCGAACATTTTATCGGTACCACTTAAAAGTGTTGCAGAAATTGAACGAAATATACGTAAATTAACAGATCAATCTTTGCAGTGACGGTAAAATACAAATTGATGATAAGAATTTCGACATTAACTTTGAGAGGAGGAGGAATGGACTTTGTGTATAACACAGGTTTGATCTATGGAATACTAATACTAGATAACCCAATCTTAAATGGAAATCAAAGAACAACAACGAACGATTCACATTTTTGAATTCCACATCCAAAAAGCGTACCTTCTTTAACTGTAAATGAAACTTCATCGGAGTTTAGCGGGTTGGGTATGAACACGTTAACAAAAATCGTTGATTGTGAATATATGCTGATTCTAGGCTTTCTTCCACTGCAGTACTTCTTTCCAGAATTCATGGAAAAGTCTTCACCAAGTCCAATTTCGACGAAACTTTCTTGGCATTGTGCGCTGGCTCGTAGCTGTACCGTGGGAATTCAATTCAAATCAACAATAAAATTGTTTATTTTATTGATTTTGAGATTTTAAGGACTCGTACATAGTGTTTTATGTAAATGTATATATATATATATGCATATATTTTCTTACCGAAAAACGCTGAAACTTGAGAGCGATGCCCGCACCCTCAGAAGCTTTGATGACGTAAACGCACGCGTAATTTGTAGGGATGATATGATCCTCTCCCGGCAGATCAACTAACGTTTCAGCCGGGCTTGCCTGTAGATTTTTCTGACAGGTCACTGGTGTCAGTGGTTCAACTTAAATGGAGTGAATAGGCAAAACTTAAGGCACTCAGGTGTTCGCTCTTATTTTCATGGATTTGACCTATTGATTCTTTTTGTCATTAGCATTTGTGATTCAACGAACATTACACGACAGTCTACGGTGCACATCACAATTTTCATACAATCAATAACCGCTAGTTCGACGTGTATCATCTTTATTTAATCTTCGTCTGAAGTTGGTGATATTTATTTATAATGTCTCATCAATGTTTTCACTGAGTATCATGTATTCACATTTTAACAAGTGATCAGTGAATCCACTCGGCGAGCAAGACCCACAGTGAGAAGATCTATGCGGCCAGAGGTGCATTTATGTGGTGTACTGCCTCTTTAAATAATTCCTCGAACCTTGACAATGACTGAGTACTTGGTTGGAGAAGACCATTTCCGTGAATTGCGTTGTCACAATGATGGGTAAGCCAACAAATCACCAGTGTTGTTCAGTTACCGTCTGACCATACTCACACCTTGGGAAATTTCAATGAGTAACTGTGTAACGAGCTGGATGCATATCCTGATAGTTGCTATGTGCCTTAGTGTTACTCAGTAAAACAATTATAAATGAAAGAATAGAATAAGTTGATGTTCAGTTGTTCGACGTGGTTGGCAAACAACTGAATATCAAGTTACACTACCCGAGCTACAAAAAAAATCAACACCGTCGTTTGCAAACTAACACAATAGAATAGGTTTTAAAACAATTGAGTTGAGCATAAAACAGCATGAAAGAAAAGTAAAAAGCTACGGGACATGCAGAACTGATATGAAATTCTCACGGAATATCTTTATTATTGATCAACTGTCTAGGTGAGTCCGAAATCTTTCCGGTCATCCACATCTAACCTGAGAACTTGAAGTTGTGACTCATGTACAGGAAAATAGCAGGATAATTTGCAAAACCTTTATACATCTATTTCACTGCATCCGTGCTCATACAAACCACACACGAATGAAACATACTTTCTTCTGCCACAAACTGAATCATGTGGCCCCAGGGAAAATTCATAAGTTTTGTTTTTAAGAACAGTTCTTTTCCAGAAGATTTCTTTTGCTTCGGCATACTTGAACCACAAATTTTTTCTTGATCCGAAAGCGAAGCGCTCAAACTACCTAATTGTACGTAGGTTTCAGTACACGCAGTTGATGTGGGAAGCTAAAATTCGGAAGAATCGGTAAAATTAGTCAAACGTTATCCGTTTCAGTTTTAATCAGTGAATCATATTTCGTTAATTATTATTTAGAAAGTGTATTGCTTACACGAAAAGTAATGAATCTCAATTTGACCCGTTTTTCATTCCCGGCAGTCATTGAAAATGTTGTTTCGCATGGAGTGGTTAGCTTCTTTTCAAGCGGAGGCCATGTTGTGATTTGACCCAGCACGACAGTTTTTGTAGAAAGACAAGATTGTTCATTTGGTTTTGAAACTAAATGTTAGAAAACGAAAAAGATATCAAGTGTTAGGAGGTCAAATATAATCAGGCAACTTGGTTTTTGAATATTCGGTTTTAACGGATGATTAAAGCTTTTACAGAATATTCTTTTCAAGGGGTTTACCTTGAACATACTCCAGCTGAAAGCTTTCGTTCGTGATCTCCGACGTTTTGCGGATTTTTATGTACATCTCTGCTCCTGTTGATGGCGGTACCACCGGCAAGCCCTGACCACAAAACTTTATCTCGGGTGCTGGTGTGACTCCATCACCGATTCCGATTTCAATGTAATTTCCAGTGCATTCGCTTGATTCACCAAACTGTACAGTAAAACATTAGAATATTGTAACAGAGACAGCAATTTTAGCTTGACAGGCCAGTTTTCATTTACCGTGATTCACCATCTTCGAAAGTGATTTACTACGGTGTGCAACGTCTGCCTTGATATTAAAATTATTCGCATAGAAGGCAAAATGCGAACGTAGTCCTGACAAAAGTAATCCACCTTCTGGTTTCATTTATAAGTCGAATTTAGAAAAAATGTAATTTAGTACTCAATTCAATAGTATGAAAAAGCATTCTCTGAGTCACAAGGTAATTAATCTAATCATTCAAAAATAAAGGTTAATGACCTGTTCGACTTAACTTCCAATGAAACGGATTTTGTATAATTTGACACAATAAGATAACTTTCAAGATAAGTAGATGTGTTTTCTTCTGGAACACTGCGAGTGCACTTATTTGATAGAGATAAAATAAAATCTAGTCAAATTAGCCAATCCACGTTCTGGTAAATTGTGCACGTTAAATATTATAAATGATCTGACTGCAAAATACTTTTAGAAATCATTGCTTTTAATTATCAATTCCATATTGGAGATTCTTTGGGTTGTACTACACACTTAATTAAATATCAATCAGACAAACCTGGAACTTCGTAAACGTCAGTTGTACCGCTGATGTCGCAGTAAACTTCAAGGTACAAGGGACTGGTCCGTTTTCCGGAGGGAACTTGAACGTAGCCGTTGTATCATTTACCTCGAGATTTAAAGTGCATTTGATTCCATCACTAGAGGCTCCTGAAGTAAAAAATAATCAAATGGAAATTTTGCACGATGTTAGTTGAATCAGCTAATTAGTATGAATGATGATAAACGATCACATATTTAATCCGTTGTCTTATCAAACCATTTTTAGGTCGGAGGCCACTTACGTTGATGACAAGTAACAACAATGAGAACGAAGCTTAGCAGCCTCATTGTTTTTTTTCGATAATCATCACCATTGGTTTATATATAAGTCATTTGTATATGATGAGCTGAACAAGGTTAAACCAACAACGGTAGGATTAGGCACCGTAGCTTTAGACCAACCATAGCGGGGGTGTGAATAATTACCATTGGTGCTTTAGTAATCACTTGTGTTTGTTTAACATACTGCAACATTAGAACATTCTTTTTGCAAAACTCACAAAACTTGCTGAAAATGCCTAGTTATGAGTTTATGTACACGAGGTGATTGATAACTGTTGAACATGTGATGAAACAGGAATCTCTTATAAAAACAACAAGATTGATTTGTATTTGTGCATGCTGCGAATGCTCAACTGCGTTACTGCTCTCACGTTTTCGATAAAGTTTTAAAACCACTGATTGCTACAATCATTTCCGAATGTGAGCAGATCAGTGTGATGACGTTTTATCGTAGTCGGACATACCAACCATTGCAAGCCAAATTACTAGGATCTCTTTGAAATGCTCGAATTAGGATTATTTTGAAAATAACATTGCAAATGACTTAAACTTCGATCAAAATACCCATAGAATAGTTCCTAAACTTATTCAATCGAGAAATAGATTTATACCGATGGAAGATTATAAAAATTTAGCGAGCATATTTTGTACAGTCTCCTTACAAGGCTTAAAATATCAGGTAAGAAATTGAATGTTTCCGGTCACTGGTCACCAATGTGGAAGTGGGCTAAGCTGCTTGATAACTAGATGTAGGGTTGCCTCAGTTAGAACTAGTTGACACATTGGTGACGCGCACGACATTCTTACGATAGTTTCGGTGTTCAAAAGCAAACATGATGGAGAATATCCAATACCGGTTTGCTATAATGAAACTGAAAATCACATGACGTTACAAGTTTTCTAGTGGTAATTATTGATTTGGTTGTTGTAGCTTCTTCGCTCCCACAGGAATTACCGACATGTGGAGTAAAGTCGAACGATGCATTTTGCCAACGGGAATAAATCACAGGTGGTTGTCACCAGAGATACCCTTGAGATTTCTTTATAGATTCAGAGCCCATGATAATTGCTCGTGTTTTGCTCTGCATATAAGTTTCCACAGAGTAGACTTATTTTGTCATAGGCAGTCTAGTTTACTTAGAAATACAAATTTTTCAGTAGAACTCTGGAGCACTGAAAACGTTTGTTAGGTTTCTGCAATCAATCTGTACGTGATTGATTATTTAATCTTCATCGAGGTAAGTCATATTCGTTTATGTCTCACGCATTCCTTCTTCCAATTANTTCCAATTACACTTCTTTCTTGCCATCACGATTACAAGTTCATTTCAGTGCAGACAACGCTTTTTTACCAACTTGGATGCGCTAATTTGCAGTCAATATTTGTCCAAAAGTAAATAAAAAGAAACTCAGATTCATCATAATAGGTACATTCCGTAAGGTATCAACATCTCTTTCCGGCCCCTTACTGCACATTACTTGATCTTGACGGGCTTATCCCGGGGGCTTTATTCNATCCGTAGATTTTCAGCATGGAATCCATTACACCAACGTCAAAATAGTAGTTTCCGTGGATAGAAACGATAGACCTTTTATCAGTTGATATTAAACTGAATAGGGCTCTGTGAAGTCTGGAAAGTAAGAAGATTCCTTTTACATTTTTCGTTAGGTCACCAATGTCTCAGAGGCCACTGTAGATGTCCACCACCTGCAGCAATTCAACGTTGTGGTAGATATAAGAAAACAAGAACTATGAAGTTAGTTATTAAATAAAAAATAGGAATCAACTAACAGATGTCTATCTTATTAATTTTATAGCAATATGCAAAGATTAGTTAAAAATTTGAATCAAACTTATATGAATACCTTTTACTTATCTTTTTCCCTAAGGATCTGCCGGCCATCACGAAAGGTCCTCCGGTTAACAACCGACGTCATAGTTTGGACTTCGATAAAAATCAAATAACGAAGTTGGAATTCGAACATGAAGTGCAGTGAGGTATAATTCGTCCCTCTGAAACTCACTGAACCTTCCTTGCTGTATCCACTGCAAAACGTTCTGGTAATTTATCCTTTTGAACGCTCAAAGTGCACAGCCAGAAACATGTATCGGATCCCACACGTGCAGAACCGAACCGTGATTGTTATTTGTCCCTCCACAAGATTGACGTGGACCCAGCTGGTGATGAGATTCTTTTCTATAACACGCAGTTTGTCAAGAGTGGTCTCTGTAATATTTCTGGGTTCAGAAATCACAACAGAAAAACAACTAAACTCGGAGGCTATTTTCTTTCTTAAAGTCAACTTGACCGCAAGTAGAAAAAATCGCAAACCAAGAATAAGTCAACCAAAAGTCTAAATCTATATATATATATGTATATGTAAGGCCAGCAGGTTTATTGTTGTAACACTCTACCGTAAGCAGCAAAGGCGCATGGGNGGTTGTGTACACAACTAAATAGAGGGAAGTCGTTTGACTGTACACGGCATATTCAATCCTTTGGAGTGTTACAACAATACACCTGCTGGCCTTACTAGTGGAGAAGTGATGTATTTAAAAAGGAACGTAAGCACTAATAAGAGGACTGTGTAGAGGTACTACCGCTGAATTAAATCACGGCTCATTGCAACCGGCCAGAATGAAAACTTTAAAAAACTACGGCTGAGACCATCGCTATACAGGCCGTGAGTAACTGCGTCTAGATGATGTCGACTTAGATGATTAAGAAGAATTATTATTAACACAGAAATTCTTGAACTAATGGTTAAAAACAGGGAGTAGAGAGGTGAACAGATAAACTTGAAAACAGAAGAGGGAAGGACAAGTGAGCCAGTGGGAACGTTCAACTGGGGAAACTTGCGGAGCATAGCACACACCTTAACAGTTACATTATATGTTCAAACATTTCTTTCACGGGAACGTTGCGCTGCTCGTTGTATCATTTCCACTGAAAAGTGTAAACGAAGCACCGTTTTCATCTACAATGCTTCACTCACAGAGCTTAAGCTAATGTATAGCAGTCTGAGCTTATCTTTTCCCGAGGACTTCCTCTGACCGGTTTTGACTGTCCCCACTTCAAGCATCGTGTCACAAGTAATCCGGACCCAGTACATTATCCGACTATCTCCAGTGTGCTAACAGTGATCTCGCAAAAGGCAATAATTCTGGATTTCTCGGTGTCATTACACCATGGTTGACAATGGATGGTTACGAGGGAATTAAATATCTTCGTTCGTTCAACTTCAATGTGAGCTACGCGGACATTTGGCCGTTATCCTTAGGATGTCACATGATCGAAGATCAGATAAGTCTGACGACCATCAAGCCACTCCACGGGGGTGCAATGCTTTTTCCGGAGTGAAAATAGATTTTTTGATGCAGTTGCTTAAGAATACACCACAATTTGATAACAATTCCTACTTTTGCTACGTTTTCCACCTGGATCATCAAAGAAATTTCAATCTTGCTTGTATGAGCGGAGAAAAGTCAAATAATTCAAATTGTCCTGGTGTGTTTATCCACAAACTTGCGTCATTGGAACGTATTTAAATGTCATGTAGGCTTGATATGAAAAACGCTTTCCACCCGAGTACACTATCCCGGAATTGCAGGTGTTTTAATGGACAGTGCTTGATAAATCAATCCTGTTCTGTTTACCTGTAATTAGTTTATCCATCGCTAAATTTACTTTCATCAATTGCTTGATGAAAATCTCATTTGAAAGACTCCAACATATCTGGAGATTTAAATGAACGATTGATGAGCAAATTTACTGGGTACTTTTCTCTAGCGATTTATCCAAAACAAGAACGATATACGTTCGTTATTCCAAATACTGAAAATGCCAAACAATCAAAATCAATCAAGTTCCATAAAGAACTTCGAAACTCTCAATTCACTGTCCCATTGTCGTCTATTATCCGAGACAATAAACATACATATCAAGGCATACAAATTTATAGCGTCAGATCACCTTTTGGGAAACATGTCGCAGATGTTTTGGGGGATTTTTCCATTTTATGAACGGTGTATGTTAAACAAGCACACATATCATTTGGATTGTGTTTTACGTTGCGATTGGCAAATGTGCTCAGCTTTACTACTCCGTGAAAATAAATTCTGTATAGACTTATCCTAAGGGTGAATAATTCGCAACACTATTCTTTTGGTCATAGGCGCAGGACGTGAGGTACCACTTAGAAAGTGGTCTTGTCATACATATATTTCGATGACTTACATGCGGTAGGCGGTAGGCTTCCTCGGTAGAAGATGCTTGCCAAGATTGTTAATAAATAAGAAAGAGCTGTCTGCAGTCAAAACAAAACATGGGGTGTTTGTGAAAAAACCTGATTAGTTACTAGCTTGCACAATTAGATTGGATTAGTCAATCTTATTGGGGTCCTTATAATTAACAATCGTTAGGGATACCGAGAGATATGACGAAATAAAATAAACATTGATGCTAATAAATCTACCTCCCACGCATACGCGGCTGGTTTATTCCGTATAGCTTTCTCTTCATGGTCAAGGTTACTTACAATTTTGCTGATTCATCGTTCTACTCATGTCTCTTCAGTGCTGTATTCTTAAGTAGCTCAGCGGAACATTGCGTTCCGCAAGCAATCTGCAAGTACCGTTGATTAACACCCATTGTTTGTCTGTGACCAGCAGTATCCCTGACCATCAACTAGTCAGGGCGGATGCAAACGTTCTGTTCACATCAAATGTGCTTTGCCACAACAAACGATCATACCCGGCGCAAGTGAAGTAGAAAAGACAATGAATTATGGTTTCAGTGGCCATTAGTGAATGTTTTTCTTTCACTAGAGACCCTATTACTCCTCAGCTAGAATGTTCTTCTTACTCATTTGCAGCAAATTGCTCGAGGAGCATTTGAAAGTTTGCTGTCGTTTACACCTGCACAAACTAAAGAAAACAGCACGTGATACATTAGGCCTATTGAGTTTGTGCTGAAGTGAAACAAAAGCGTTGCCGTGTAATCATCATAACTGATAGTTCAGTTCGGTTAATCTCAGCAAACTCCTCCAGATACTAATGGCCCTAAAATGCAGACGAATGTACAATCATTAAACAACTTCACTGCTGCACGTTTATGCATTTATTCATCCGTCATCACTAATAATCATTGACTTCAATTTCATTCTCCATGGTACATTTAGCAAAACGCTATCATTAGCTAATTTGACGCGCAACTTGTTTCACGAACATCGGTGAACTATTGAACCAGTCCTGTAACCAGAAATCCTGTCTGGAATCGGCTTTGATGTGGAATTTTGCCATAATTTGTTAGTTTTTCTCAGCAATTGGCATTTTGTTTCGAATATGTTCTTCGTTTGGCTTGGATTGGGTTTGTTTCAGATTGTAAACCCACACAACTCAAAACGGGAGCTGAAATTACACCGGTAGTTGTTCTTGACCAACTTAGAACAGTCTTAAATCGACAAGTCCGCCTCTGTTTAATAAATTATAGAAAGAAATGAGCCATAAACTGAATAACTGTCATCAGAAGTGCGAATTCGTCGACTGAACCTTAAACCTCACAGACAGTGCAAATTCACTTAGCTTTCGGCCAACGGGCAGCTGATCAATCATTTTTCTTATGCTTGAAATAGCATAACTCATCTTTGTGAGCATGTTTACGGCATTGCTTCTCTCAACAAATACAAGCAAGATTGAAATTTCTTTGATGATCCAGGTGGAAAACGTAGCAAAAGTAGGAATTGTTATCAAATTGTGGTGTATTCTTAAGCAACTGTATCAAAAAATCTATTTTCACTCCGGAAAAAGCAAACACCCCCATGGAGTGGCTTGATGATCGTCAGACTTATCTGATCTTCGATCATGTGACATCCTAAGGATAACGGCCAAATGTCCGCGTAGCTCACATTGAAGTTGAACGAACGAAGATATTTAATTCCCTCGTAACCATCCATTGTCCATCATGATGTCTACATATATACATATACATATATACATAGACATCGCTGCAACTGCTGCAACTTTCAAAATGATGGATGATACCTCCGTTATTTTTTCTTTTCACTCAGTCGTTTTTATTTTGGAAATCTATCTGTGAACTGATGATCAAAAAAATTTGATATGAAAGTAGTTGTATGATGGTCAAAGGCAACAACAAATAGGTGTTTCGTTTTGTTGAAACCAGATAGTGGCGAGTATAAATTTTGCAAATTTGGGTTTGTAAAGAAACTGCCAAGCTTCATGTCAACGTTCAGAACATAAGGATGCGGATTGAATATTTTGATTCTAAGCCACATACCAATTCAAAGTTACCCGATTTTGTGTTTTCGTTCCAGCGCTAGTCTCTTCTCTCATTTAGCATTCGCAATCCTAATAGTGAAACATACGAACAACCTGGTGCTGATTAATCCCCGACATAATGATTCAGTGACCAATAAGGCTTTCTATAACACAATGAATAAAAATAACTGCACGGAAAAAACGAAGAACAAATAGACTACAAATGAGTGAGATCCAACATAAATGTAATCCGAAGGTGGCTGCAAGTTGGAGGAGACTTGGAAGACAAAGATTTTTATTTGCAAAATCTACCCATAGTAGGACAAACTGTTACTTTGGTAGAAAGATTAGTGTAAATTGGATCTTATTAAAATTATATTTTTATCGTCGATTTTAACCTGCACTTTGTCATCTTGTTGACAAAACGCTCTGGATACTCGTTATTTACAAAGATGTCGTACGGAGCTCTTCTTCTAGCTTGTCCTCACTGCAGACCTTTCTTACCCTATCCGCTTAGAAACGAACCAGGTTCCTTTACAAAAGTCAGTGTACCTTCCTTTGTCATTCAAAGGGAACACATCGGTTGAGGTCATGCATTCGTCTGCACAACCCCTCTCTGTTCGCCCAAAAACAATTTGTGCAAGCGTCAAAACTTCCTTGGCCTACTCCCCACAAACCCCCGCATCACGAGTACTCTCGAGGGTCGGATGAGTGAACAAGCAAATGTGTGATTGCGAAGAACCTGATTTACGCTCTCACGATGAAACTGTTTCCAGTAATCTGTGATTTTATTTCATTTTGTTTTCCCAGTTCAATTTTATTCGCAAGTAGTGATATATATTGAGTTATACTGACATGAATAGGAATCTCTGAAAACGAGCTTGTTCGCCAATCTGTTGTTTTGTTTGCAATATATTTATCATTTGTAGTAAAATCCACCTAATTCCTCATTAGTTATTTAGTGTTCCAGCCCATTTAGTTCATTTTCTAAGAGTAAGATTGACTACACCACGATGATGCTGCTTCCTCCAGACCAGATAGACAACAACTGTCTGATTAATTATAAGGTATTCGGTTGAATTGAATCCTAAGTTCGAAAATGAAATAGTGTGTATGCTCAGTGTAATCTGTGTTCACCATAGGCGTTGATTTTGTTTCCCCCTCCCTCAAACAAGCTCAATACCTATTATCCTTACACACTCACACTAAACTTATATGCATTACGCGTTTGACAGAGATCAGTTCATTTCGCTTGACTGCATTTTGCTGTTGTATGATGATTATAATGATGAAGGGGAGTTATACATGTGCTATGTGTGTTACATCTGTTTATGTGTCTGTGTGTGTATGTATGTGTATGTGTATGTGTGCGTATATATATATATATATATATGCTAATGATCGGTTTGAGAGTCATTCCATTTAAATGTACCTTTGTTAAGCTACAAAGTTTCAAGCTCATCGGCCCGGTCGGTCAGATTCATTCAAATGCGCCAGTGTATACTGAATTCATTTGAATTAATCACCGGAGTGTTATCGGCTGTGAATATGCTCCCCGGGCAGCACTTCGTTACATTTATTGTACTTTAGTGAAAGATTTTACAGGTTTATGAAGATAGGGGAATTCTTCAGACACCTATTTGTTCCCTCAATCGGTGAGCCTTTCTTTCCAGATTGTGTCGTTGTTTTAAGCTTAAGTAAAGCAGTAATTGGAGATTTCAGCATATATTTACGAATAAACGATGGTGATATAAGTTAAAACAAATAGAGAGGTTATTACCCCATCCAAGTTAGCTGGAATGTTTAAGAAAACCATGCTAATCGAGCTGCCTAGTTGTTCCGTTATTCTCTAGAGTATGCGCTTTGCAATGCTCCTCCAGACAACCATATATGTTTTGAAATCTTTGTGGTTATTTCATCGGGTGTAGTAGACCATTGGCCTGATCGAATACTGCTAGTGGTATAAGATAGCTTGAATATTAGATCTCAATATTTTTCATCAAAGAGTTTGAAACAGTCCCAGAATGAAATGAATGAAATATGTATCATGTGCTGTTTTCGGTTTGTTGTTTTCTGTCTGTTGGTTGCCAATTTTTATATGAAGATAGATGTAAGAAACAAAAAGGTGAACATTGCAGAAAGGGTAGACATTTATAATATAGTTAGATTCCATTCGGCAATAAATTGTATAGATTCACAACACTTAAGCTGTTGATTCGTTTTGCCACGAGGTCCAAAACCAAGAAGTTAGGTTTGACTCAAAAATCAAAGTTACTTATCATCGGTTTTCATATTTTACATTGTGGTCTTCTTCGGAGCCTCTTCAGCATTTTTATACTGTCTAACACCCTTGGTAGGTATGGGGTGCTGTGGTAGTCTATCTGAAGTTCTTTTTTACGGCATGACACATCAATGGGTTTTGAAAAGGCCAAATATTGTAATCCTGACTACACCAGCGTATCTTCGTAACTTCGGTGTTCTTGGTACGGTGATCTCACCGATTTTGATGGATGAAACAGAGGAGAGGATCTCTTACGAGCGCCAATAATATGTCCTATCATCCTCTAATAATACCCAATTTCTCGCACTATAGGAAAGGGTTGCAGCACAATCTTGAAGTTTCAAATTCCCATATACGGGACGGTGAGAAAGCGATGTAGGTCATCAATCTATTACCCAGAATGACGTATGTTCAAATCCTATCATCACTATCGCCAACACCACCAAACATGGTGTGCACTTTATGAGAGCTCTTAGATTTTTCACATCCCTCCTCTTAAGAACTGTGTTTAAAGCTATATTTATACGTATTCTCTGTGTCAAGAATAAACCAAAAACAGACCACACAGAAGAGGGAGAATAATCCCGAGAATACAGGAACATCCTAAATGGGTGAACATTAACTGTCTTTTGTTAAATACCAAAATTCTATCCAAGTTTCATTCGCTGGGCAAAATTAGGCTGCTCATGTGACTAACTGTTAATAAGATATCTATTGCTTCCCCAGCTTGAGTGAGATCGGGTGGTGATTGTGGATGATTTTCTAACCAAAACGTTAGTTCCACGGATAACATAAATTCTCGAAACACAGGCTAACGTTCGACCATTTTAAAAACGAAAAGCATCTCAACTGGAACGTCATTATCTCATTGTACTCAGCACACTCCAGAACAAACAAAAAGGGTGTATATAGACATCGCAAGCTTTCTCTATAATGGAGCCACTTCCAGAATCATACCGGTTGCAAAGTTGAAGAATACCGGAAAAAGAGAGAGCAATCCCACGAACACTGTTTCTGGTGGTGAACAGGAATTCAACCTCCACAATCTTAAACTTAGTCTTGACACAATATATACATCGGATTTACTTCCGTGTTAAGCCGTTACAACACATCCTGCGCCCTAGGGTATGGTACGCTGAGTCAAGGACATTTGAGAAACGCTGTGGTTCTATTTTCATTCAAAATCTATCAAAGCAACAATAAGATCGATGAAGCCTCAAGCAGGTAAAAACATCAACTTGATTCGCACAAAAGCACCGTTGAAACGAGTCAATCAATAGACTGATGATACCACTTTCGTGAATTTAACTTACTTCTTTGATGCTTTTGTTTTCTGCTATGTCTTCAAATTCGTCTGGCCGTCTGGTTTGCATCTATCCTCTTAAAATTCATGAATCTCCCATAATGAACCAAGGAAATTTTTCAGCTCTAAAATAAAGGTTCATATTTCATTTCTAAAGCCGATGCAAAAGCCCGCAGGTGCAGAAGCATCGTTTAGGTCTTTCAAGGTGCTTTCTAGCCCCGATAATCTCTGTTTCAGTAGAAAGACTGGTATCAAGTAGCGGAGTTTGCACAGTTGAGGTACACATTGGTAAACCTAATGCCAATAGAAGTCAACTGAAATGTGATTTATAATAGTTTGCGTTTAGCTTAGGATGACATTGCAGCTAAGGAATTGACAAAATTTCAAATGCTTTAATTGCAACAGTTTATCCTCACTTCATCACAGTTAAACGACAATCTTTGTCAATGTCACCAAGAAAAGAAAACAACAACAACCTTCTATGTTTTACCATCTATTTCTCTTGAACATACGTCGTCATTTCGATAAGCTGTCGTTCCAAGAATCTGCGCATAGCAACATGCCTTTGACCGAGAGACATGGTTCTGAGGGTGTCCACCGAAATGCATTAGTCATATATGTAAATGTGGGTATTCCACCGAAACAACTGAAGTGCACTGAATAAAATGGAGGCCGGAGGGGATTCTTCAAATTGCGAAATTTTGGAAATGATCGAATCGTAAACATCCGTATTCAGTCCGTCTGTTGCCAAAATGAATACAATTTGGATATCTATATCCGGCTAAGCGTTGCTATGTTCAGTTTTTGACAGAATCCAGCAAAAGAACACATAGACCAGCAGTTTCATAGGCTTTCGTGTTTCACATTCCACATACGTTCCCTAAGTAGCCTCTTCCTAAATTCTCTCGGAGAATTGAGCGACTGTGCCTCTCCTCCCTGATCGGAAACTATAGTCAATATCACCAGCTCCCACTCTTGATAGTCGTGGTGCTAAATTGTATCCAGTTTTTGTAACATCTATGGGGTGTTGAACTGCTGATAAAGGAATCGATGCTTAATTATTTACCGATCGATTTCGAGATTTCATGCCTCACTTCACCGGAAATCACATCCGTAAGCATAAATCAGTTGAATGAAATTTGTTTGTGTGACTTCGAGGAATCATTATATTGGTCAGGTCAGTGACCCGTAGTATAAACTTTCTAATTCGCCGCTTGACTATTTCATGGACTAGTCGGCGGTGATGTACCTTGGAATGGAACATCACTTTAATCAAAAAGCACAGTAACCACCGTAGTTTGAACAATATGTCGAGGTTCTTTTCGACGAAAGATCAGTATACCTTTCTGTACTGGGCCTGATCAAAGTATCTCAACTCTATCTTATACAGATAACTTGGCTCTTTTCACCGTACTCACCAAATGTTCCGTTGCATCGTTTGAGTATAGATGATGAGATGGTGTTCACAGATGTTTCCAGATAATATTATTCAACTAAGCACAGAACTTCAAATCACCATCTGCCATCAAAAGTTGTAGAACGTTCTCTTTACCAAACTGTTTTATAAAGCTCCCATCAAAACGATGCACTTGTTGTGTTCATGATACTTCAAATAGTAATCATTAAGAGCCAGCTCATGAGAGCAGACAAAATACAGACCAAAAGGGGTCAGAATATATAAATTTTCACGGTTTGCAACCCTCTCATCGTGGAGTGCAATTCCTCAGGTTTCAGTTCCTTTTATAGGTGCCCACTCTACAACACATATCAAGACAACTGATATTCCCCTCTGCACGGGTTCCCAGAGAAATCTGCTGTGCTAGAAACTTCATCATCCGCAACCTCGAATGGATCCCTGGCAATGATAAACCCTATTTTGTGCAGGTCTTTCGTTGACTGGGCACAACTAAAGTGAGAAAAATCTCAGACCTCGATGGGTGATCTTTTCGTCAACCTTAAAGGCTAGAACGTTCAATACTGACAAACGCAAAGGTCACTGGGACACCCCGATTGATACTGTTTCAATAAATGCCTCTGCAGTTCATCACATTTTTTTATTTTTTGCGCCAGACAATGGCATCGTCCTAGTACGTCAACACGCCATCAAGAAACAAAGTTGCATTGTTTAGGTCCTCTCGGTATTTTAATGCTAGTGAGCTGCAGTCATTTGGAAACCAAATGGTCTGCGGGTAAATATTCATCAACTCAATCTTAGAGGAACAAAAGTTAGCATTCAATAAACTCATACAAGCCTAGGTTTATGAGTGCTAGGGGCGTGTGTTTTTAACTAAGTATTGAGCTTCAACCGATAACCCGTACACAATTTGTCAATTTTTCCCATAGCTATTCTTTGATACCAGAATTCACGTTGCCGACTAACCTGCCATAACTGGAGGATGACAAATTCTTCCATACTCTGAATTACATTTAGCATACCTTGTTACAGAGCGGTTTCACAAGGATTGCCACGACGAAAAATGCTAACCTATCATCTGGGATATGCACACCTCGAGCAATTTACCGATCAATCCTTGTGGGTGAGTTTAGTTAGTTGGTGGTGTTCATGCATGCAGTAACAACAACTCACCCTAAGCAAACTTGCTGTTAAATCAAGGATGGATGAACTGCTTCTGGCAAGCAGGAGCGGACCATGGATGAAGTGAAATGTGGAACATTTTTTTTCATTTTCACTTCTTTTATTCAATATATAAAGAAACAATTTTCAGGAAGGCGTTAGCGGCCAATCAAAAGGCTGTAATTCAACACACATAAAGGAGAAAGACGGAAAGGCGGTGGTGGTGGGATTCGAACACACTTTTTCCGAGATGATAGCTGGTTACGTTAACACCGGGCCACTACCACCTCCATAAGGGAAACACAACTTATCCATTTCTAGAGTAACAAGGCAGGAAATGTTTGTGGTAACCAACAAAGAGCACTGGACAGCTGCTTCGTCCTGTTTGGGACTCGTCATCGGTGCGTACATTTTGTGTCCCTGTCAGGACTCGAACGGCGATTCTTCGGGTGGGACTTCGAACCCTTACCTTTGAGCAACATGGTCGACGGTTATCATCTTGTGTAAATGGCTTAATCAATTATACAGTATATGGGTGGATTAATCCATTCGAATTTCCAGAGGAACCAGGATTTCTTGATGGATTGCGATGTGGGTTTCATTCCAAACGTTCGCGGTTCGAGTCCTGACAGGGACACAAAATGTACGCGCTGCTGACGAGTCCCAAACAGGATGAAGCAGCTGTCCAGTGCTCTTTGTTGGTTTTCACAAACATTTCCATCGCATTTGAATGCATTACCTCGTGAGGAGCAAAACCCACACCCAAGACCATCAAGAGTGCCGGGCGAATGAGCTGATCCAA